>JAKCPI010012980.1:0-29587 GCA_023213315.1 Euborellia annulipes | reverse complement strand
TTGGGACTTGGATCATGACATTTGGATCAAAATTTACTTCAGATTCTGATTCAGACGAATTCTATCAAGAAGTTGATATAATATGAATATTTTATAATTAATTTATTGTATTGTTTTTCAGATCTCCATCTCTTACCTGGCACAAGTCGAAGTTAGCCAAAATATGCACGCGAGTTTACAACGCCTAGATGCCAATTAGCTCTTGTCTAGCAACAACAAATGAAAACTTTTCAGACTTATTTTATTTCAATTAAAGTAAGTGTAAATTAATATATTATAAACATTTAAAGTTGATAGTTAAATATATTCTCAGGTAAATCACACATATTCCAGGTCTGTGGAGTTAGATGCAAGGGCGGATTCAGAGGTTTCTCGGGATGGAAAAGGATTTTCTATTTCTTAAGTAGAAAAGATATCTAGGTAGCTATTTTTTTCAATAAAACTAAATTTTCCTTTAATAATATAAAAATAAAATACTTTGCAGCACGAAAATGAAAAAAAAATTTAATTATTTTAATTCTTTGTTTCAGGATATCCGTTAAGGAATTCGTAATCACGAGGAATGGATAAATCATGAGGAAATGCAGCTGCAAATTAAATAGGTAAAATCAACGTTTTAATTTTCACTTTAATCCAAACAATATAGAATGTCTTAACATCATTTCAAGAATCTCCGGTTTCAAGCGTTTTCTTATTATATATATAATATATAAGACCTGCTGGGGTGTTTTTTACTTTCTCTTATTTGCTATTGAAGCTATAAAGTCTGACAAATATTCTAATCAGTTTCAGGTGGCTTGAGTCTGCCCGCATTGAACTCTTATAAACTGAAAATTTTAATTATTCTTTTACATTTATGAAATTGCTTCAATTCATAAGATATTGGAAATTATTCAAATCCAATCATAAGAGTTTGTAAAAAAAAAGGCGAGAGATTTTAAATTATAAATATAGAATAGAAAATGATGAATGTTTTTTTCATCGGGGTGGGTGGGATACAGTCAAGTCAAGCAAGGTGGGCTGGCTGGTTTTCCCACCAGCACTTGCGTCACTATAAATCTAAAATTATTTCATCATTTGCATGTGTTACACTCATTGACTTATTTACTTTTAAAAATACTGTATAATAAATCTTTTTTTTTTTTATTTTTCAGAAAAGCCTCATCCAATTTGCCTCTTGCTGTTCTTCGAACAGAACTCGTCGTCCTGCTGCATCTACCATTCGGTGAGTCTATTTAATTTTCATTTCGATCTCCTTATGAGTATCAATGGAAGCCGATGACACCCTTCCAAGGTCATCTCTGTTTCTTCCCACTTTTCCTTTGGATCTCTCCTCGCTTATTTCCATTTTGATCTCATCCCCTAAAACAGCCTTTGGTCATCTCGTATCCTATTCATGTAACTAAACTAATGCTGTTTTCGTCTCTCGAGGAGAAAAGTTAAAAATTGCAAAGTATATATATAATTTATGATTATTTTTTATTTTGGTCTCCAATACTATTAAATAAATATTTTTTTTAAATCAGGATAAAACAAGATAATAGTTATTAGTAATTTGTTCTTGGTAAATTAAGCATTAGTTTGGCGAGATCATAGGATACTCGATGACTGGCTGTAGAATTGGCTTAATTAAAAAAAAAAATTAAATATTAAAAGCATTATAAGATGCTATCTCATTCAGATTCAAAATAAATAGATGAACTATTTATTTTAATTATGACTACGCGATTAGGTGGACGATGGCGTGTAATCGTGGTCGTGATCGAATATTTATTTTTTGCCAAGATCTTTTACCCTATTTTAAAATTAATTCTTTATAATCTATCTAATATTTCAGAAAATTAATTTAATCTGACTGAAGGGATTGAGATCTTCAAAATGATTGCAACTGAATTAAAAGAAAAATAAAAGCAACTTGTTTAAATTCTAATTATTAATTATACAATATTTATATATTTAATATTAATTAAATTTAAAAATAATAAAGCCTTTAATTCTAATTGCAATTTTTCTATAAGACTCAATAAATCCCCTGCTTTTGAATATTGATATTTTTTTTTTTTTTCTAACTTAATCATTCTAGATTAAAGATAACTTTCTTAATTGATTTGGATACCAGATGGCTTAAATAGAAATGCCTGAACCCCAAATTGATATATTAATTATAACGGTTATCGTCAAAGTCTTATATGGCCTAAGTTGCCGAAAAGACTGTGTGAATGTGTGTGTGAGTGTGAGTGTGATTGAGAAAAAAGTGTGAATGTTTTTTTAAAAAAAAAAAAAAAAAAAAAAACTTTCTTAATTGTTTTCAGATTTGCGGAAGGACCTCATCATACATTCAAGGATATCACTTTCACACCCCGAGTGATTTTTTTAAGAGTTAATTATTTTGATGCCTGAAGATGCAGTTTTAGAAGACTAATTTCTGAGGGAAAAATAAAAATGCCATGTAAGTTTTTTTTCTTTTTATTAAATACATTATAATATACAAGTCATTAATCTTATATTTTTTTTTAGATATAACACCGAAAAAAAAAACAATATAATATATTTCAAACAAAAGCGTAAGTATAATAAGGAAAAAAAAATGAGTATTCATTTGAATGAATTTGTATATTTATTCCAATTTTTAATAATTATTATAATTTCTCCCCCGAGGATGTCACCTTGTCGTGGTGGGGGAGCTTAGGGCCTCGGCCTGACCAAGAACATCCAAGTCTCATTGCCTTGGTTCATCCAAGGGAATTTAAACCAGAATAAATGCTAAAGACTTTATATATTTATTAAATATGTAAATATATTCTCTTTAGCGCCCCTGGCGCGTAGAGAGCCGGCGGCCCTCTTTGCCTTACTGCATGGGTGCATGCATACATGCAGGGGGCAAGCGGGCGGCCGCCGCCGTCGCCTCTGTCGACTCGAACTCTCTGCGCATGCGCCAGGGGCCAGAGTGGGGACTGGAGGCTATATAAGCAATTGCGCGCATGGGTCGGTGGTCGGGGTTGGTGGTGGACAGTCACACTGATCATATCACAGATTAATGATACACAGATGGGAAGGCTAGCCGTTTTGCTGGAAACAGTGCGACACTAGCGCACTCTCAGTACAGGCCAATGCAAAAATTCAAAACAGAGTGAAGTTAGTCTGGTTTCGAAGCTTGATAAGTTGACATATCTCCACCTCCCTGCATATAAAATCAGCAGACTTGTTTTGTTTTTTTCAGAAAACAACATTCATCAATTTTTATTTATTTATTAATCTTTTAATTTTTTTTTTTTAATTTAGCTTTTTAGAACAAAGATGCCTAAAATAAGATTATGTATTCTATGTTGAAATCAAAACCAGGAAAATAGAACTCTTTTTAGTTTTCCTGCTAATGAAAGGTAAGTGAAATGTTTTTTTTTAACTTTTAATTTAACTTATTAATAAATATAAATATTATTTTTCAGAGGGAAGATGCAATCAGGAAATTTATGCCTTTTCCTATTAATAAAATAGTCCTAAATCTTTGTAAAAACAAAAGGATTTGTCAAGATCATTTTGAAGAGAAGTGTTTCACCTCAACACTGAAAAACCGACTAAATAAATTTGCCGTTCCTTCAAAGTTTACAAAAAGAGGAAAATTTATCAGAAAATCATGCCTTGGTGCTAAGTATTTTAGAGACAAAATCTCCAAGTTCTTCGGTAATTATAAATCCCATCTGTTCTTATCAAGTAATCTGTTTTTCATAAAGATTTTTTTTTTATTTTTCTTTTATTCTAGACACAGGCCAGAATACTGCTTTTTTCCAAGTGGTGAAATTATACTAATATATTAATATATTGTATATATATATATGATGTATATATATCTGGCAGGGGAAAATACTTAAAAGAATGTATTTGATCTATAAATGCATTTGTATTTCTAATATAATATAGGAATTTTGCCTGCTTCTGTGTATATATTAAATATGTATTTTTTTTTAACAAAGACATTTTAGGCATTAATCGTCAAATTTTTGATTAATTAAATATACAAAGATATATAATAAAATATATATAATACCTTTATATATATATATATATATATATATATATAATTGTGTGCGTATAATTTTTATTGTTTAAAGGGAAATTTAGCAGGAAAAGCTGTAAACACAGATTCTACCCCGGATTCTTCGGTAAATATATTGATTAATACAATAACTTTTCCTGGCAATAATAATTTTTTTTCTAATTTCTTTTTTTTTTTTTTTTTTTTATTAGACTTTTCAGGACTCTCCAAAATCAAGAAAAATAAGATACTTTTTTTTTTAAAGCAATGAAATAATCACAAGTAGAAAACGCATGGGTGGGACTTAATATTGTCCCTCACTGTACATGTTGATTGTTAATGGACATACATTTCTATTTTTTTTTGTTTTGTTATTGTATTAAATTTGTATTGTGTTTGTTTGGCCCTTAGCTTAGAGAACTGGTGCCTCTAAGCGGGCCGTTAATAAATTTATTTATTTATCTATTTTATTTTTTTTTTAACAAAATACCTTATACTTCATTATTAATATATTTATGGAAAGAGTCCTTTTTATCAAAAGCAAAATATAATTTTATTTTCTTAAACATAAAAAAAAATAGATTTTATTTCAAAAATAAATAATAACCAGCTCATGGTTAATTAAAAATTTTAATTATTTAAATATAATTTCATAAACCTATTATTATCGATTTCACCTTCGATAATCGACAAATTTCAAATTTTGGAGGCAATTTGTTTCATGACGTCACGCGATGGCAGCGACATCCCAAACTAGGAAAATTAAACTGTTACCATGTTTCCATTGCAGGTATAGGAGCCTTCCCATCTGTATATCATTAATCTGTGGATCATATCGTCTCGCCTCATACAAGACTCTTGATTAGTATATTAATAATAAAGACTTATATATTAAAGATTTCATTTATTCTCTATTCCCTATCCCTAGTATATAATATTCCTTTCTATTATCCTATTATATTATTTATCTTAATATGAGAATATTAACTAAATCTAATTTAAATATTTTACTATTATTTTAATTATTTCAAATTAATATTTTTTCTATCTAACTATTGAAAGTAATAAATATATTATTAGTATACTATTTTATTAAAGATAATTAATAATCTCAAAGTTAGTTTTTTATTAATAGAAGAATATTAATTAGAATAAATACTTTTAATATCCTTTACAATTAATATTCTCCCTTTAATATGAAACAAACCTTGAGATCACTAAATAGTTTACTAATAATATATTTTAAAGATTTATTACCTGTCTTTTTACATTACCAATTGATTTCTTCCAACGCTGTCAGCTTGATGTAAGACCTTAAAAAAGAAAAAAATAGGATTTATTATTATTTTTCTCCCTTGGAAGGCTTTGGGGATGTTATATCAAATTGTTTTTTTTTTTTTTTTTTTTTTTTTTTACCATACAAAAAAGTTGTACTTGTTATCTATTAGTAGTTAATAGTAGAGTAAAACACTTTATACAAAGCATTATAAAAGCATACAAATATAATACAAAAGGGCTCAAAATAAAAAATAAAAAAAAATACAGTGCATGAGAAGCGATATCAATGCAAAAAAAAAAATTAAAATAATTATATTTCTTTACAATCATATTAATTTACAGAATAATTTATTTGTATTAAAGATTTTTTTGATTTAATTAAAAGTTGAATTCAATCTTTTCTAAATTAAATATGATAGGCTTTCTAAAGTTATTTACGGAGAGGAGATAATGTCATTTCTTTTCCAAATGAGGACTTCTCAAGGTAAGTATTATTTTATTATTAATATCCTATATTTAAATCAACCCTTATGAAATAAAATAAAACTATATTATGGCAAAGTATAACTTTGAACTCTGATAAATTCTATTAATATTTCAAAAAGCGAATTAACTATTTAGAAAATTATGTCATAAAAATATAAATATATATATAATTTAATAATTTTGATTAGCCCTTTAATGATTCTAAGTCTAAAAAAATTTTCAAAAATTGCTTCCATTATAAATTTTGAATAGCCAAGAATATGGTTTAAGTAAACATTTTTTATTTGAAATATAATTTGTAAATAATTTACTTGAGAAAACCCCCAAGTGGAATGAAAAGAGGAATTCAAGAGGGTATCCGGGGGATATGTGAGGGCGATGAGCCAGGTCCAAACAAAAGTAATGTATTAGAAGTTAAAATTTTGCTGGGATAGATCGTTGAGGTATTGGATATGGAGAAAATATACACTGTATATTTTCTCCATATCCAATACCTCAAAAGTAATGTATTCCTAAAAAAAATTAAAATAAATTCCTAAGTTCATAGAGTGACCCTGAATTAAATGAACATTTCTTATTAGATCCGTTCAATTTTTATAACAATGCCAGTGGAAAGTATTTAGATTGAAAGTTTAACCACTTACAAAATAAGTTTCCGGAAAATGACGCGCTCTTTTCTTTTTCATTAGATATTCTTGCTTTATCAGCATGTTGTTTTTTTGACAATGAATTCCATATGATGCAAATGATCCAGCGAAGTTTTCAATCTCCATCCGGCCACTGCGTTGTGTCTTTTGAGTCTGAAAAAGTAGAAAAAAAAAAAACAATTAGATATGATTAGTATATATATATATATATATATAGAATTTTAATTTTATTCAATTATTTTATTTATTTTTTTTTTTTCATACTCATTTATTCTTGTTTAATTGCTACGAAAGATAAAAATCTGGTGTGACAAGCCTGTGCTGTGAAGGTAAGAGAACACAACTTTCTCTTATCTTCGGTAATCGAAAGTTGTGTTCTGTGCTTGTCACACCAGAAAAAGTACAACATTAAAGTACTAGTACTTTTTGGCCGATTTTGTTTAAAAGCTTATTTTCACGCCCTAGGTGGGTCGCATCTTAGGTTCCCCATATTACTTATTTTTTAATTTAAAATGCTTATAAATCAAACTAAGTTTGATATTTTTCACGTCTCATGATAGCTAAAAACGCAGATTTCAGTGCCTAATTTTCAAAAAAATTTTCATACCCCCCAGACCACTCAGAAGTCGTCTGTCCGAATCTAGCCTCAATTATTTGAGGTATGTTTAGGGAATTTTGACAAATTTTTAAATAACTTTTAGGTGGGGGGGGGGGGAAGGGGGCCGTATTATTAAGTAGCCCCGGGGCCTGTCAAGTCTGTCTGCGGCCTTGATATGAAATTTAAAAAAAATATATTTGTAACTTGCATGCAAAATTAAATATTAAAAAAAATCAACTTAACCGAAATTCAAAGGAAGAAGAAAATCTCTCCTCCCTTATTATTCCTGTGGTGCGGGGTCTGCGGACCTTACTCTACCCCTTCACTCCCTCTTATCCAATGCTGTTGTCTCCGACAGGCCATGCTCGGTCATATCTTTTCTAACCCGGTTAAGCCATGTCATCCAAGGAGCTCCAATCATACCCCGTCCTCGCCACACCACCGGTAGATGAAAATAAGTGCTGAAAAAAGGAAAAAATAGAATTAGTATTCAATAAAACTACTCTTCTAAAAACTATTAGATTTGGTTACTGAAGAAAATAAACCAGTAAAATAATTTGATTGCTTAAGGCACTCCATATTCAGAGCCTCAAATTATATAAAAGTGGGCCGTGCACGAAAATTAATAAAATATGGTTTGAGAAGTCATTCTTATACATATATATGGTGAGGTATTTGTGTAATGTGTTTGAATCGTAAATATAAAATCGAAAAGTTACCCTCACCGTATTTAGAATCGATTCCTAAATCATATTTTATCATTTTCAATTTCGCTTCACAATTATATAATTTGAGACATTGACGATGGAATGCGTTATGCAATCCGAAATATTTGCTAAATAAATTTTTTATTTTCTTAATTCAGTTTTTTACTAATTATTTTTTTCATAACGAGAATACTCATCGTATCGCGTGCTAAGAATCATAGTGGCGAAAGTCGTCCGAAATTCAACAATTCGAGAAAAGGCGTTTGCAAGTTTTATAAACATATAGCCGGGCAACAAATTAATAGGCAAAGAATGGAAATATATTTCCGCCACTTTGGCAGTCAAAAGAGAAGACGTTTTATTATTTAGGCTAAACTCAAAAATTGAATTTTCGAAATTCCGCCAATATGATTCTCAGCAGGCGATCTTTTTTTTTTTTTTTTTTTTTGGAATGGGTGCATAAGGTCCGAAGACCTATAATGACCAATAGTCACATGCAGCCAGGAAGAAAATAAAAACAAAAGGAGAAGCATAAAGGGGAAACTCAACTGCGGGAACTGAGAAGATGCCTGTTGAGGTTAGACTTGAAAGTCTGAAGATTGTAGGTTTTGGGGAAGATAGACGCAGGGAGCTTGTTCCAATCACGGGAGGTCATGGGGACAAAGGAAGAATGAAATTGTTTTGTTCTGTTAGTCGTGATCTGAACAGCATAGGGATGCTGGGAAGATGCCTCTCTTGTGTTCCGTGAATATGTTGCATTGGGTGGGATAATTGATTTTAATTCGGCAGAGCATTGGCCATGGTAATACCTGTAGAAGAGAGAGTGCAGATACTCTTCTTCTATGATCTAGTGACTGTAGGGATGCAGTAAGGGTAGAATCACCTATCAGTCTAATTGCACGCCTCTGTATGGCTTCCAAGGAGGAGAGAGCGTCTTTCGACGCCCCTCGCCAAAGGTGGGAACAATATTCAAGACACGGCCGAATTTGGGCTTTATAGAGGATTAGGAGTTGTTGGGAGGAAAAGTAACGCTTCGTTTTGAATAGGAAACTCAATTTCCTTGCGGTAGATTTAACCACAGAAGAGATGTGGTTGCGAGATGTGATCTACAGTTTTTAATTAATTTTTTTCATACTCATTCTCGTTTAATAGCTATATATGATTTAAAGCATTTTTTTATTCCTTGTTGCTACTCACATACTGTAGGTGTAAGCAATTCGCTTCTATTTGATTTAAACTCGGTTGAATATTTTAGCTAACTTCGACTTATTGCCAGGACAAAGATGAAGATCTGAAACAAAATAAAAATAATTAATTATCTATTCATTTAAACCAATCAATATCTATATCTAATAAGAGGTAAGAGGCCCCAAACTTTTTTTGTCCCGTAGACCTTGCAATGTTTTTCAGTTTTGACCCTCTGCTTAGCTAGTATAGCATTTATGAAAATTCATCAACTTTAAATGTCTAACTGTAGTGAGGTGTAGAAAAAAAAAAAGAACCCTTTGTGGTTTTATGAAACCACGATGCAAGTGAAACTTTTTTCGGATCGTAGGCGTTTAACTGAAAATTTTCAGAAAATTATTCAATTAAGGTTATTAAAATCGCGTTTTTAATCTTAAAATTAATAATTGGAAAATGGGAATGATAATGGAAAATCAATAGAGGCATATTAAAAACTGTGAGCAATATTTATTTAGTAATTAGCCGCGCCACCCGCCTTCGGCGGGCGGCACGTCTAGCCAGGAGGGCTTCGCCCCCTCCCCCCTGGATTATATTTATACAGTATATATAGATTGATGAATATTTTAAATTATTTTAAAAATTGTATTTTATCAATTTAAAAATTGAATTATTAAATCTCACAATTATTTTTTTATAATTTGTTATATATATTAAATTTCAACTTTCTTATTATATATACTTAGAATAAAGAGATTAATGGATCTGAAATTTAGTTACCGCTTTTTTGAGGGACGAACATGGGGCTTTGATAATAAATTTTCAATATTTGGTTTCATTTTGGTAAGGTTTAATCTTAAATCTCCTCCGTTAATATTGCATAGCCAAGGTAAAATTATGAGAAATAAATCAGATCGCTCCAGGGGATGGTCTAATTTAAATATACATTATTTCAGCCTCATAGCTCAATTCCTTCATGCTTAAAATGGAACACAGAAAGATACACAGGCACGCAGAGAGGCACACCTACACACAGAGAGAGGCAGACAGGCACACAGACAGACCATGTTCCAAAAACCACTTTTTTGGATTCAGGGGACCTCAAAACGTGTATAATAAATTTAATAAATATTAGTAAAATAAAAAATTTGATGGGCCCAACTGCTGGTGGGAAAACTCGTCCCTCTTTGTTTGATTTAACTGTATCCCACCCCTGAGGAAATAACATCCCTCATATTCTATACCAGGGGTGGCCAAATTGCGATTCAGGAGCTGCGAATTGCGTGCTGTGCGACCAGTCACACCAAATAACCCCCTCCATCCCTAGAAACCTCTGAATCCGCCCTTGCATCTAACTCCACAGACTTGGAATCTGTGTGATTTACCTAAGAATATATTTAACTATCAACTTTAAATGTTGCCCCCGAGTTTGGCGTAGTAGGTAGCGTGCCTACCTCCTATACCAAACGTCGCGGGTTCGGACCCAGGCAGTCCGATGATTTTATTTAAGCCATTTGGATACCAGATGGCTTAAATAGAAATGCCTCACCCCACAATAGATAATATATATCTACAACGGTTATCGTCTAAAGTCTTAAATGGCCCAAGTTGCCGAATAGACTGTGTGAATGTGTGTGCGAGTGTGAATGAGAAAAAAGTGTGAATGTTTTTTTTTTTAAGAAAAAGAACTTTAAATGTTTATAATATATTAATTTACACTTACTTTAATTGAAATAAAATAAGTCTCCTTCTAAATTTAGATTTTTTTGATGTTTTGACTCTCGAGAAGTTCGGTGAAAAGTTTTCATTTGCTGTTGCTAGACAAGAGCTAATTGGCATCGAGGTGTTGTAAACTCGCGTGCATATTTTGGCTAACTTCGACTTGTGCCAGGGAAGAGATGGAGATCTGAAAAACAATACAATAAATTAATTATAAAATATTCATATTATATTAACTTCTTGATAGAATTCGTATTCGTATTCGTATGCATGCCCCTCTAACATGATTTGTAAGACGTTGTCACGTCAAAAAAAAAAAAAGATTTGTTATACAGTATTTTTAAAAGTAAATAAGTCAATGAGTGTAACACATGCAAATGATGAAATAATTTTAGATTTATAGTCACTATAACGTGACGCAAGTGCTGGTGGGAAAACCAGCCAGCCCACCTTGCTTGACTTGACTGTATCCCACCCACCCCGATGAAAAAAACATTCATCATTTTCTATTCTATATTTATAATTTAAAATCTCTCGCCTTTTTTTACAAACTCTTATGATTGGATTTGAATAATTTCCAATATCTTATGAATTGAAGCAATTTCATAAATGTAAAAGAATAATTAAAATTTTCAGTTTATATGTTAAGAGTTCAATGCGGGCAGACTCAAGCCACCTGAAACTGATTAGAATATTTGTCAGACTTTATAGCTTCAATAGCAAATAAGAGAAAGTAAAAAACACCCCAGCAGGTCTTATATATTATATATTCCTTATCTTGAAATAATTAATAAAAACTGTTCCCCTTCTAATTAAATTAAAATTATATATATAATAAGAAAACGCTTGAAAGCGGAGATTCTTGAAATGATGTTAAGAAATTCTATATTGTTTGGATTAAAGTGAAAATTAAAACGTTGATTTTACCTATTTAATTTGCAGCTGCATTTCCTCATGATTTATCCATTCCTCGTGATTACGAATTCCTTAACGGATATCCTGAAACAAAGAATTAAAATAATTAAATTTTTTTTTTTCATTTTCGTCATGCTGCAATGTATTTTATTTTTATATTATTAAAGGAAAATTTAGTTTTATTGAAAAAAATAGCTATCTAGATATCTTTTCTACTTAAGAAATAGAAAATCCTTTTCCATCCCGAGAAACCTCTGAATCCGCCCTTGCATCTAACTCCACAGACCTGGAATATGTGTGATTTACCTGAGAATATATTTAACTATCAACTTTAAATGTTTATAATATATTAATTTACACTTACTTTAATTGAAATAAAATAAGTCTGAAAAGTTTTCATATGTTGTTGCTAGACAAGAGCTAATTGGCATCTAGGCGTTGTAAACTCGCGTGCATATTTTGACTTCGACTTCAACTTCGACTTGTGCCAGGCAAGAGATGGAGATCTGAAAAACAATACAATAAACTTAATTATAAAATATTCATATTATATCAACTTCTTGATAGAATTCGTCTGAATCAGAATCTGAAGTAAATTTTGATCCAAATGTCATGATCCAAGTCCCAAACCTGTGTGTAGTAGTTCAAGATCATTGCCATCAAAATACGTGAGCTCTATGTGCCCTGCACATAAAAAAAAACATCTTTATCTCAAAACTTTGAAAAAGGCACTTAGATCATAGACCTAATTAACTCCAGGTCTTCATATAGCTAATTGCGATGATTTAATTGAACCTTGGGAAATTCTAAAAAGATAAAATTACTCACCAAATGGTAAATGCAGCAGGCAACATTGAGTAAGCATATCGTTGTGACAAAGAGCATTCTGATCAAGTTCTGAAATAAAAGAAAAAAAAGTAATTAATATAGAGATACAATAGAATAATTTATCATTTATAATTAAAATAAAATATTATATTATTTTAATATAAACACGAGACAAATTTTAATAAGGAAAAATGTATAATATAGGACAGGTATTATAATGTAAAATTTAAAAATTCTATTCAATAGGGAGGGATAAAATGAAGAGATGAAATATTTAATTACCTGAGGTACAGTATGTATAGAGCGAATCAAAGTTGAAAGCTGGCTGTATAAATTAAATAAGAGAAGAAAAGGAATTGTCCAATGTAAAGTCCCGTGTGTTTTATATATATATATATATATATATATAGACGTGATAAATGTCTTGTTTCCTTTGGGAGTCTTAATCAAATAAGTCGTCATTTCTAAAATAAAAAAAAAATAAAAATAGATTACTACAAATTATTATTAACTGACACATATCTAAAAAATAAAGTTCTGGTTTTAAAAAATATATTACCTAATATTCAAAAATGTATAGAACTATCTATGTACAGTATTTATTAAGATGTTTTGTTGTTGTCGTCTTCTTAAGAGTTTGAAATATGATCTGTGTCTTTCATATTCATATTGCTATATCTAAAATTAAAAAGAAAAATATTAAATTAAATTATTTTATAATTGACATGTATTTATTATTTATTTAGGATCAATAAAGTTGATAATTGAATGACAATAAAATGACAATTTGTGCTGTGGCTGTTGTATTTTAACAATGTGTTGGAGCAGGCAGCAAGGAAAAGGCCTCCTTATCAAATTAAAGCCAAAACTGTCTCAACTACTCTTGGGTTTCGTTTCGTAGAGGCTTATTTCCTGGCTGCCTGCTCCATCACATATTGTTGATAATAAAATATGAAATAATTAGTTTACTCTACCCAAAATTTCCTCATCTAAATGATAAGTTATAAATGTATATATAAACTGCCCAAGAAATTAACACACCTAATAGATAAAACAAGTAATAAAAGTAAGAAAAAATTTATGAAATTCCGAATATATTATTTTGAATTGTAAAGATAAAATAAAATTACCTAATATATATGATAATTTCCATTCAAAGGCAAAAAACATAAATGGATCTTCCATTAATTTTATTTAAATTTCTATTGCCATCCTCTGTAACTTTTTTATTTTTCTCACTCACTTTAGACTGCATCTAAACTCTAAAAAGAAAATAATGAAATATAATAAATAAAAAAAAATGAATTCATTAAATATTAATAATATAAAATAATTAAATGATATCATTTAAGTGCAAAAATATAAAATAATTAGATAACTCACCAAAAGGCAAAGAGGAGTAGGCAACATTGAGTAAACACAAAGTAATGACACAGGCCATTCTGATCAAGTTCTGTAATAAGTAAAAAAAGTAATTATTATAGTGATAAAATAGAAACATTTAAAAAAAAAAATTCAAATAAAATATATTATTTTTATAACAGGAGACAAATTTTAATAAAAAATGTATAATATTAATATAAGGCCTTACCTTATGACCTGAATATATAGAGCGAATCAAAGTTGAAAGCTGGCTGTATAAATTAAATGATAAGAGAAGAAAGGGAATTGCCCAATGTCAAGACCAGTGTGATTTGTATATATATAGGCTATACTTGTTAAAAAAGACTTGTTTCCTTTCGAAGTCTCAATCAAATCCGTAGTCATTTCTAAAATTAAAAAGAAAAATATTAAATTAAATTATTTTATTTATGTATTTATTATTTATTTAAGATCAATAAAGTTGACAGTAAAAAGTTAAAAATGAGTCAATTACTTTACTCAAATTCCCTAATTTAAATAAGTTTATTTTAATTTTTCAAATATCTATCTATCTAATTAATTGATTTGTTGAGAGAATTAACTAATATATATATATATATGATGAATTTGATTTCAAGAAAAAAAACGCCCACGGGGCTTGGAGTAGTTGGTAGCGTGCCTACCTTCTATACCGAACGTCGCGGGTTCGGACCCCAGGCAGTCCGATAATTTTATTTAAGGCATTTGGATACCAAATGACTTAAATAAAAATGCCTGGACCCCACAATAGATATATTTATTTCAACGGTTATCGTAAAAGTCTTAAATGGCCTAAGTTGCCGAAAAGACCGTGTGAATGTGTGTGTGAATGTGAGTGTGAATGAGAAAAAAGTGTGAATGTTTTTTCTTATAAAAAAAAAAAAAAAAAAAAAAAAAACATTGGTACTTGCCTTGATTTTATTTAAATTCTGGGCTAATTGTGACAATTTTTGTTGGCAGTCGTAGCATCTTCTTTGTTCTGTTTAAATTAAAAGGAGATTTTAGAATTCATTTTCATTTCTTCATTACACAATAATATGATTTTTTGGTTGATCTGCAGAATAAAGTGCCAAGCCATGACAGGCCACCTAGAGGGCGCTGGAGTGATTCATTCATGATTCTTTCGTTCTTCTTTTTGGGATTCGTTCTCTCTATTTCATTTTTATAAGACGACATTTTTAAATTCATCTCCGGGACTTCCCTTTTTTACATTCATCTCCTGGACTTCCTTTCATTGAAGACCTCTCCCCTGCCTATTGTTTTTTGCCATTTTTGCTCTCTGGAATTCCCATTTTTTTTCGGCATTTTAATTTCGGCAGGTAAGAATCTTTTTTTTTTTTAAACAACTTGCAGGGGTCCCGACCTTCGGTTTTAAGTTCGGTTCTTTTATTTTTAGAAAAAAATTAAAAACAACTAGGGAATTCTCGGCTTCGGTTCGGTTCGGTTTCGGTTCGGCTCGGCTCAGTTCGGTTCAAAACCATCCAGTTAGAAGCGAATAGGTAGCTTTTAAAAAAATTTTCGGGCCCGAAGGGTCCGAAAATTTTTTTTAAAGGCTACCTATTCGCTTCTAACTGGATGGTTTTGAACCGAATTGAGACGAGCCGAACCGAACCGAAACCGAACCGAAGTCGACACTAGTGACAAAACAACTTTAGGGATCACGACCTAATTGTTTCGGTCCTTCGGTTGCAGTTCGGTTTCCTTCGATTAAAAAAAATTTAAAAAAAACTAGGAAATTCCCGGCCTTAGTGAAATAAATAGCGTGCCTGATTGAAAAGAACGAAAGAATCAAAACAAATAGCGCGCGCAAATGAAAAGAACGAAAGAATCATGAATGTTAGGCTAATGTCAAAAGAGTGAACTAGTCAGCCAGTACGAGAGCTTGGCACTTTATTCTGCAGATTAACCGATTTTTTGTTTTTCTCCTTCAGATTATCAAATCTTTGGAAATCACATCTAAAATTAATATTAAAATAATATATATAAGTAATAAATACTAAGCATGCATTTAAATAACAAAAAAAAAAGTTGACAGATAGATAATTCCATGGCAAGTTATAAAATTGTGATAAATGATTTGAGTTTTAAACGAATGAGAATGAATTCATTAAAAAAATAATATTATATTATAATCATAAATAAATCCAATCTTTTTGGGCAGTTAATTATCTTAAGAAATTAGAAATTTAAAAAATTGCAATGAAAATATGATTAAATTCAGAAACTTTGACCGAGTTGAACAAAATAATAAATAAAATAAATAATTTAATAAATATTAAATTAAAAATAATTTGAATAGGATGAATTTAAAAGAATAATTAATAAAAATTTGGTGAGAATAATGAAACATTGATAGACAAAGAAACCTGTTTAAACACGAGTTTAGCCTGAATATATTATTTCAAATAATGAATTCATTGAAAATATTAATTCTGAACAAATTAAATAAATATCACTCACCTGGAAAAGTGTAAATAATTGAGATGAAATATAAAAAATTCGACGTTGTATAATTAAGCTGGCACGAGCTGTCAAGGAAGGCGAGGCGAGAAGGCAAAGATGAGAAAAAGAGACGAGGCACTCAAACCAGAGAAGTGTCGCTGAATTCATCAAAACTTGAAATGAAAAAAGATATTAAAATAATAAAACTCCTCCTTTCTTCAAATTATTTAATGAATTAAAAAATAAATTTTATTTAAAATTCTATAAAACATCTAATATTTTTTTTTTAAAGTCAATATGGTTGAACTTCTGGATTGGAGTCAGATAACGTGTGCTCCCTATAGGTCATTTTGATAACTTACCTACCCCAACATGAAATTCGGAGTTGAAGGACAAACTTTGCTATTCCGCCCATAGGATTTACATTGAAGCGCTTTTAAATCAGGCTAATTAGCTTATAAATTTTAATTTTTTCAGCTATTTGATCAAATATTAATATAAAATAGGGTCATTAGATTTATATAGGTGCTTATTTATCCATAAACAAGTTTAATTTCATGTGATTTAACGGTAAAACAATTTTGTTAGGTTATGGTAAAAATTTCTAATTTATCTATTTTTGTCCTTATTTAATATCTTTTGGAAAATCTGTCTGCTAATAGCTATTAAAAAATAAATAAAGACAAGGAAGGATGGGTTTTTATAAAATTACAACAGGAAATACCTGATATAATGTTTGTATTTATTTATTATATGTACATTTACCTTATAAAGATCTATGAAATAATGTGTTAACACATATAATTATTATTTTTATAGGCCTATATTAATTTAATATAGAAAGATTAATATAAATATTAATTTATTTTATTTGTTTTTTTAATCCCAGGAATTTATTTTGCCTTTCTTCAGGTGTATATGAGAATCTATCTCAGTAACTAAAAAAAAAAACAAAAAAAAAAACAAGTAATTAAGTAATTAAAATTTTACAGTAGAAATATAAATTATTTCGAAAATAATGAATAATTGCAATGTATGAATGGAAATATATATAGGTAAATGTAGAATGGGTGGTTGAATCATATTTGGAATAAGAAAAGTAAACGTACCTTTAAACCCTTCCTTTGTTGTTCATACCGCTGTCTTTTTTTATTTAAATATGTTTATTACTTAGATTATATCCGTTTATTTTAATTATAACACATATTCAAGCACTATTCAAGCCAGCAGAGGCCCACTTGTCACTTGTGAGATGTTTCATCTTTGTTGATTATCCTAAATAATGTTTTGAATCATTATATGAAACAAAATAGATATTTTTATTTGTTATTTACCTGAGATAAAGTGTTTAAAGTGTATTTGAACTTCCTTTTAGTCAAATTTCTTGTTTTTTTATTGAGCATAACCTCTGACACTGACAGTTGATTCAACTTATTTTATGTTTAAAATTTAATTCTGTAAAGAATCTGTACTTCTCTTGATATCCTTTACGAGCACAATTGATAATATAACAAAATTTTGGCATCTTTGAGTATTTGGAGAGCCTAAATAACTCAAAAACAAACATTTTCATATAAATCCCTATCTAAATGCATTGAAGTTTGTCCTTCAACTTGGAATTTCATGTTGGGGTAGGTAAGTTATCAAAATGACCTATTCCCTCTCCACTATCGGAAGCCAATTCTATAGTTCACCCAATTTGAAGTAATTAAGCTAAATAAATTAGTCCAAACATTACTTATAATTTTCTCCCTTTAATTTTCCAGGTATAATTTTCAGTCATCATACTTCCTGACATGGTGTCAAATTAGCAACTCAAATAAAAAATTTCTTTATTGTTGCTCTCTTTAATTGTTAAGATTAGATATGAATTTTTTAATAATTTTTTTAATAAAATTTTTTTACAATTAAAATATTCTCATTCCTTTTTTTTATAATGATAATTTTAAAGAACAATACAAATTAAAAACTTGTCACGATGGCAAGTTAGCAACACAAATAGAAAATTTTTTGAATCAGTTATGAACCCTGGTTATGAACAGGTTATTAATCATAGATAATATAGATATGCAACAAGGGGGTTTTGACAGTTATGTGCTGCCTGGCTGATTCTCAGAATTTTACCTCCAGGGGCGTGGCTTTAAATGGGCGCTTGGTTTGAAAATTCTCTTCCTGCTGCTACTACTACTACTACTAAGGGCCGATAGTATAAAGCTAGTTCAAAGTTTGAACCTCGGTCAACAGGCGATTTGACCGAGAATTGCGTAGTATAAAACTTGACCGCCAGTCAAATCAGCTTTGACCGAGGTTCAACTTGACCGGCCGAATTCGGCCAGTCAAATTTTTGACCGGAGTTCAAATAGCCAATTTTGACAGCTGGCCATATGTGATCACGTATTTTTAAATACATAAACAAAAATATAAATACCAAACAAAGTAAAAATACAGTTTATTATAAAATTGACAATATATTTTAATTTAAAGTATAAATAATAGTTAGTAATGTTGGTAAAATTTTAAAATTATATAAATATTCACAAAATAATAATAATAAATTTTATATTAATAATAAGGGAATAAATATTAATAAATAAAAAATAATATTATTATATATATTATTTATTTTTTAGCAAAAAGCTTTAGTCCTCAGGCCTTTTTCTTTTTTTTTTTTTTTTTTTTTTTTCTTTTAAAAAGAAAAGTTATTCGAATAAAATAATATATTTGTAATCGTGTCTACTATTATGTTTGATATGATTGCCTGATTGTGAGGAGTCGACAAATCGGATTTGACGGAATATATATTATAAACTATAATTGATAGTGGCTAAACGTGTTTTTTGACAGCAATCTACTAAAAAAAATTCACTCAAATGAGAAAGATGCCAAAATAAAATAATACCATTTTTTTTTGTATTATATTTGTAAATTGTTTTTTTGTTGAAATTAAAAAAAAAAAAAAAATATTACAATATTTTTGCGTTTTCTGGAAATTTTTGTTGCTCCATATATAACTAATTTTTAATCAAGAACCCCCCCTCCCTGGTCAATGGTGTTTCGATTTATTTATTATTTTTATATGTGCCCCTTTACTGATGTTTAAATTTGGCCATCTTAGCAATAATTTTAAAACAGCAAGCTGACAGCAACTCAAAAAATCATAAAAATGCATTCAAAATAAATATGAAGTTAGCAACAGGCGAGTTTGTCAATGGTATGAGCTTCGGTCATGGGACCGGAGTTCATTTTTTTTTATACTACGGAACTAGATTTGACTGCGGTCAAATCACAGATTAATGATATACAGATGGGAAGGCTCCTATACCTGCAATGGAAACATGGTAACAGTTTAATTTTCCTAGTTTGGGATGTCGCTGCCATCGCGTGACGTCATGAAACAAATTGCCTCCAAAATTTGAAATTTGTCGATTATCGAAGGTGAAATCGATAATAATAGGTTTATGAAATTATATTTAAATAATTAAAATTTTTAATTAACCATGAGCTGGTTATTATTTATTTTTGAAATAAAATCTATTTTTTTTTATGTTTAAGAAAATAAAATTATATTTTGCTTTTGATAAAAAGGACTCTTTCCATAAATATATTAATAATGAAGTATAAGGTATTTTGTTAAAAAAAAAAAATTAAAATAAATAAATAAATAAATTTATTAACGGCCCGCTTAGAGGCACCAGTTCTCAATGGCTAAGGGCCAAACAAACACAATACAAATTTAATACAATAACAAAACAAAAAAAAATAGAAATGTATGTCCATTAACAATCAACATGTACAGTGAGGGACAATATTAAGTCCCACCCATGCGTTTTCTACTTGTGATTATTTCATTGCTTTAAAAAAATCTTCTTTTTCTTGATTTTGGAGAGTCCTGAAAAGTCTAACAAAAAAAAAAAAAAAAAAAAAAAAAAAAAAGAAATTAGAAAAAAATTATTATTGCCAGGAAAAGTTATTGTATTAATCAATATATTTACCGAAGAATCCGGGGTAGAATCTGTGTTTACAGCTTTTCCTGCTAAATTTCCCTTTAAACAATAAAAATTATAAACACACAATTATATATATATATATATATATATATATATATATAAATATAAAGGTATTATATATATTTTATTATATATCTTTGTATTTTTAATTAATCAAAAATTTGACGATTAATGCCTAAAATGTCTTAGTTAAAAAAAAAAAAAAAAATACATATTTAATATATACACAGAAGCAGGCAAAATTCCTATATTATATTAGAAATACAAATGCATTTATAGATCAAATACATTCTTTTAAGTATTTTCCCCTGCCAGATATATATACATCATATATATATATATACAATATATATTAGTATAATTTCACCGCTTGGAAAAAAGCAGTATTCTGGCCTGTGTCTAGAATAAAAGAAAAATAAAAAAAAATCTTTATGAAAAACAGATTACTTCATAAGAAAAGATGGGATTTATAATTACCGAAGAACTGGGAGATTTTGTCTCTAAAATACTTAGCACCAAGGCATGATTTTCTGATAAATTTTCCTCTTTTTGTAAACTTTGAAGGAACGGCAAATTTATTTAGTCGGTTTTTCAGTGTTGAGGTGAAACACTTCTCTTCAAAATGGTCTTGACAAATCCTTTTGTTTTTACAAAGATTTAGGACTATTTTATTAATAGGAAAAGGCATAAATTTCCTGATTGCATCTTCCCACATCTTCCCTCTGAAAAATAATATTTATATTTATTAATAAGTTAAATTAAAAGTTAAAAAAAAAACATTTCACTTACCTTTCATTAGCAGGAAAACTAAAAAGAGTTCTATTTTCCTGGTTTTGAATTAAAAGATTAATAAATAAATAAATATGGGGATTGACTTCCCCGAGACTTTCTCGTATATTCTTTTGGAATTACGTCTGGGTGTGTGTGTGAACACGATTGCTAAAAACCAAAGCAGCTAGATCGATGAAATTTGGTATATGCTCCTTACACTAAAATTGTAGATTTCTATCAACTTTTGGAGTAAATAAGTCACTTGGAAGTAGTACTTTACTTAAAAAGTTTTTTCAAAAATTTTGAAATTTTCAATTTTTTTGTTATATTATAATAAAATACTCTATTTTAAAAAGTTTTTATTCTTTGACATTTTTCGAAAACTGAATAGTTTTTGAAATAATCAAAGAAGAAATAGAAAATATTCGTTAATTTTGATAAAAAATCAAAACAAAATCATACAGGTGTCATTAAAAAAAGGGTAAATACAAACAAATTCATTTGTTTCACAA
This sequence comes from Euborellia annulipes, assembly GCA_023213315.1. NCBI lineage: Eukaryota > Metazoa > Arthropoda > Insecta > Dermaptera > Anisolabididae > Euborellia > Euborellia annulipes. The sequence continues at coordinate 8,061 of JAKCPI010012980.1, read as the reverse complement.
ATTCATTTGTTTATATTTACCCTTTTTTTAATGACACCTGTATGATTTTGTTTTGATTTTTTATCAAAATTAACGAATATTTTCTATTTCTTCTTTGATTATTTCAAAAACTATTCAGTTTTCGAAAAAATGTCAAAGAATAAAAACTTTTTAAAATAGAGTATTTTATTATAATATAACAAAAAAATTGAAAATTTCAAAATTTTTGAAAAAACTTTTTAAGTAAAGTACTACTTCCAAGTGACTTATTTACTCCAAAAGTTGATAGAAATCTACAATTTTAGTGTAAGGAGCATACACCAAATTTCATCAATCTAGCTGCTTTGGTTTTTAAGCAATCGTATTCCCCCACACACACACACACACAGACATAATGCCAAAAATGGTTTTTTTGGACTCAGGGAGGTCTAAAACGTGGAGAAACATCAAAATCTCGAAGTCGAATTTTTTTACGATTACATAACTTTCTCTATACGAGAAAGTAAAAATTGATGAATTTTGTTTTCTGAAAAAAAAACAAAACAAGTCTGCTGATTTTAGTTTGAAGGGTGTAGATCAGGTGTAGATATCAGAGATATGTTAACTTAACAAGCTTCGAAACCAGACTAACTTCACTCTGTTTTGAATTTTAGCATTGGCCTGTACTGAGAGTGCGCTAGTGTCGCACTGTTTCCAGCAAAACGGCTAGCCTTCCCATCTGTGTATCATTAATCTGTGGGTCAAATGTTGACCGAGGTTCACTTGACCGGCGGTCAAAAGTTGACTTGACCGAGCGTTATACTATCGGCCCTAATAATAATAATAATAATAATACTATTTCGTGTTGCTCTACAAATGTACCTGAGCAGTGAAGGTTTTGAATCTTCAATTTTTTTATTATGATTATTATTATTATTGGTTTCTTATAAAAAATTCAATTCGTTTTTTAAATACATTGTTTACACAACCAATAATAATTAATCATTAAAAAAAATGAAAATTCAAAAACTTTAGTGTTCGGATACATTTGTGAGGATTATGATATTTAAATATAGGAATGTGATTATTTTGTATTATATATTTATATAAAATACTTTTTATATTATGGCAATGGTAATGTTTGATGAGATAGATATGGAGAAGAAAAAGGTGTATATAATGGAAAAAAATTTAATTATTTAAAACAAAATATATTTTATTCGACTAAAAAAAAAAAAATATATATATATATATAAAAGATGAAATATTTGTTGGAATTGTCTTTATCATTAAAAATGGGTAAGACAGGATTTAATCTATTATGCTTTTTGAAAAAGATAACTTTATTTTATATAAGGAGAACAAAATTTATTCAAAAAGTCTGCCATGCTTTGTTGTTAATCAGCCGTTAATAGGATTTTAGCCATCCATTTTCTGCATAACTGGAATATAAGGTGGTTGGTTGAAATTTGCTATTAAAAACTCGTAAAAGAAAATAACAAATTATTATTTTCTTACCTCGGGATCCCTTGGAAAACGATGCAAACGAGTTTCTTTGCTTGTATTTTTGCAAGAGCGAACACAACATACGAAAGGCATTGCTCTAGAAAAACGAAGGAAAAAAAATCCTAATTGTATCGAGATATATATTCAAAATAATACCAATCTATTGATGAATTGAATTAAATAGAGACGTGGTTTAAATGGTCACTGATTGTGCAAAAGACCTCAAAAAAAAAAAAATTATATGAAAAATATTGTTACTAAAAAAAAAAATTTATTAGAAATAAATATCACACAAGCTGAAAAAAAAATCGTTAATAAATATAGCTGAAAAAAATAATTAATAAATATATAAAAAAATATAATAAATAAAAACAATAAAATGAAAAAATGTAAAAAATATTTTCATCAACAAACGGAAAGAAAATGTTATAACACGTGGAGAACTTTTTCTTAGGTGCTTGTATATTGCTTTAAGTTAACCTGGTCGGAACATATTGGCGACTGGAGAATTTGTTACCCCCACCATCACAGCAGAAGCGACACTAGCGCTTACCTAGATCTGGAGGTTTTTTGGTTGTGACGTCACTTTTTGTTTAGAACTGTCAAACCTTGTGAGTTGCAACCCCCTGTTATTAATGCAACTACCTATCTTTTCTATAATTGTCATTTAAGTTAGGTTAGAATTAATTTCATTCTGAATTCATGAATTTTTTCAAATTGATAATTAATTTAAAAATTTCATCTTGGAAAAATTAGTATATTCGCTGAAACAAAATGCCAACTTGGAATCAAATTCATTCACAATTAAGAAATTCCAATAATCCTGTTGTATTTTTTGACATAAGCGTCGGCACAACAGTAAGTGTTATAATTTATCTTAAAATTAATATAGATGAAAAAATATTAATTTTTTTTTTCTTTTAAGGAAATTGGTCGAATGATATTAGAATTATTTGCCGATGTTGTACCACGGACATCAGAAAATTTTCGACAATTTTGTACCGGCGAATATAAAAAAGATGGAGTTCCACTCGGTTTTAAAGGCGCGATATTTCATAGAGTGATTAAAGATTTTATGATACAAGGAGGAGATTTTGTTAATGTAATTTTATTATATTCCAAACTTGATTACAAAAACATTAAATATGATATATAAATTTTTATTCGATTTTAGGGAGACGGTACCGGAGTCATGAGTGTTTATGGGGGAGGAACTTTCAATGATGAAAATTTTGTATTAAAACATGACTCTCCAGGTCTTTTGTCGATGGTAATTATATTTTTATTATATATAATTAGTTTTTATTAGCTTCTAGTAATGCTTACAGTTTATGTGAAGTCGGGTTAGTAGAGCAGTAGCTTTCCAAATCTTGATGATTTCTACCTCAAGAAAATTTAAAAATGGACTTCTTGGAGCAGGGTGCGAGATTCCAAGGACGTTCTTGGGGTTAGCCACTTCATCCAAAATAATAGAATAGAATCTTATATAAATCTGTATCATCTTTTTTTCAGGCAAACAGCGGCAAGGATACCAATGGATGTCAATTCTTTATAACATGTGCGAAATGCAACTTTTTGGATGGCAAACACGTTGTCTTCGGAAGAGTGATCGATGGACTTTTAGTGATGCGTAAAATTGAAAATGTTCCGACTGGTCCAAATAATAAACCAAAAATTCCTGTGGTTATTTCTCAATGTGGACAAATGTGAAAACCAACGTTTTATTAACTTTAAATAATCCTTTTATTTACATTATAAATAATTTAATGTATTTTATACAAATAAAATAAAATTATTTACAAATGACTTGTTTAAAAAGTCGATAAATGTCAAGTGAGAGCAATTTTTTTACTCTCTAATGCTGGTTTACCATAACGATTTTGGGCTTCTTGGATGAATGCCCATTCCATCTTTTTTATAATCTCGTTGAAAAAAATATGAGCCATATGCGAATGGAGAGCTGATTTAAATTGAAATGATACATGAAAATCCAAAATACAACTTTGGGGAATACTTCGAAGACCAGGTGCAAATTTCCATGTTGTGGTTAAATGATCAAAAAGACGTCCGTCTTTGCAAATTGCTTTGACAAGATGAGGCCTTTCCATTTGGACATGGGATGTGTAGCTCTCTAGAATAGGAGGAAATCCAATAACAAGACTGGCTTTAAGATGGTCTGACCTCTTTACCATTACAATTGATTTTTTACAAAATGGTACAAAATTTTTATAGTTTTCAACATCAGAAACTACCTGGTACATTTGGTCCATGGAATACCTAAAAAAGAGATATATTATTAATATAATATATTAAATGGCGTACCCCATTTTGTTAGAACTAGAGGGTTTTTATGCCTTTAATTTGAAGGCTTTTCCCTTCTATATAAAAAAAAAATCTATGTCACAATCTGGAAGGCCATGATCTGCCTCCCCCCCCCCCCCCCCTAGGTTTGATCCTGGATACGCCCGTGGTAGGTGGATAGCTGAGTAGATCTTGTAGTAAGGAATAAAGAAAGAGCGAATGCAGCTATTTTTATTTCGTTTATTAGGCACTTCAAGCCGACGTTTCGGTCATATTTGTGACCATCCTCAGGACTACAATAAATAACAAAGGAACAAGTGAGTAGAGTCCTTTCTGTTCTGACCGAAACGTCGGCTTGAAGTACCTAATAAACGAAATAAAAATAGCTGCATTCGCTCTTTATTCCTTACTATAATATAATATAATAATAATGTGCTATTTTATCAAAGATATTTAAATGTTTATTACTACGGTAATAATATAGTAGAGAATGAATGCACCTTCTACTTTCATAACCAATAACGAATCGTTTATGGAGAAAGCTAAAGAACCCAGCAGCTTTGGATTTTTACAATATTTTATTTTTCAAATATTACTTGATCACAGACTTTTGATGATTAAATATAATAACCGAGTAGTTTTTCTAACAATCCAAAACTAATAAAAAATCTATTATATAATATGTGATAGGTTATGATGGTGCATTCAGATTAATTTTATTAAATTTCTTAAAAACTTAATTATTAATTAGATGTTTACCCTATTAATTTCTTTCCATTATATTCTTTGTGCTTATTCACAAATGAAGCAAATCCATGAAGAGTTCTTGTGAAATTTGAATTACAAACACTGATCTCCGATAATAAATTGGGTTCGTAAATATAAAATAATCTGTAAAATAGCAATTGAAATCTTAGAATAAATATATATAGATATTCAAAAAACAAAAAATGATAATACCTTTTAATAAACATAATAAATCAGGCAAATAACTTTAACACGACTTTGACATATCATTGACCAAAATGATTATGTCATATAAATCATGATATAAATATAAAATAGTAAACTTTAAAAAAATTAGGTAATAACACTGATGATGAAATTAGAATTAATTAATTAATTTAGAAAAATAAATAAAAATAAAAAGTAGAGAAATTATCCAATTTAAAAAGACTCGATGACGAAATGAGTCAAGAGAGCAACGATAAAAGAAAAGAAAACCTGGGAGGTAAAAATATTAAATTAAATATTTAAAAAAATGAAAAATATTTAATCCAGATTTGAATTTAAGAATTTTCTTTAATACTTATCACACTCTAGAAAATAACTCCCTGGATTTGAGGTGTAATTCCCTGGGTGTAATTGAATCAACCCTTCTTAATGCGCATGCGTAGATTTTTTTTTTAATCTCCCCCCAAAATTTAAAAAAAAAAAGTTGTTAAAATTTTTAATTGTTTTTTTCTGAGAAGAAAAAAGGGAAGCCTCCTAAAACAAGAAGCAAGGGTTATATAACAGCGTTAAGGGGGTGGGGGGAAATAAATAGGCCATGAACAGTGGTATAGAACTACTCGCCACTCGCATTCCGTTAATTTAGGTGCAATCCTTGAGCAAGCAGTGGCGTCATTTCAACTTTTATTTGGGGGGAGGTAATTTTTTTCTTGGGAGGGGCAAACCCTTTTTCTTACAATTTACTTACAAATTACAAATAGGTTCTCAAATTTGGCCCAAAGATATTTAATTTAATTAATTGTGGCTCGTGGCTAATCGGATAAGCTGCGGATTACGAATCTAGAGTTGCTATACAACTCGGGTTCAAATCCCACTTGCCGTGAAAATTTTCAAACATTGTCAATGTCTCCAGTGGTGTCATTTGGGGGGGGGGACATTTGCCCCCCCCCCCAAGAGCTCTGATTTTTTAAAAATTTTCTATTATTCTTAATAAAATATTTCAAAATATATCTACCCCCCTATCTCCCCCCCAAGAAAAAGTTGAAATGACGCCACTGAATGTCTCCTCCGTCTCTCTGAAATTGGAGCTTAAAAAAAAAAAATGTTTAATTTTGTACAGTTTATATACTCGTAGATATATTTTGAAATATTTTATTTAGAAAAATTTAAAAAACATCAGAGCCCCTGGGGGGGGGATGGTCAATGCTCCCCCTCATCCCCTCTGTGAGCAAATAGTTTCACAATGATATATTTATTTTTTGGTGTGTGACTCAAATGGAGCCCTTTTTACTTTCTCTTACCTATATATGAGTATACCGTATATAGAGAGAAAGTATTGGTTTCATGTCGAAAATTTGATGCCAAGATTTTGATGGATATACACGTTTTGAAGTCCCCTGCTTCCAAAAAAGTGATTTTCGCGACATAGTCTGTCTATCTGACTATGTGTCTGTGAATAAAATATCTCACTAACGAAAAGAGCTATGAGGTTGAAATTTTATATTTAAGTTAGGTACCCCCTGGGACGTGACACGAAGCTTTTGAACAATATCGGCCAAAAAGTACTAGTACTTTACTGATGCATTCTTTCAGTATTTTTCGATATTCTCAAAATTCGTTCCAACTATTTTGATTAAAATTCATAAATCAATTATTTTTTAGATGCTCTTTGAAATGTATATTCTCATTTTGCCATTGAAATTTTATGAAGATCACTTTACTCTTGTACTTCATATGAAAGATAGGAGAAATGGTTGCCATAGTAACAAAATATAATTATTTTCCCATGTTTATAAATTTTACATCTTGAATTTTAATATAGGTCTACGTATCAACGGAAACTAAATATATCTCGGTACAAAAAAATCTGGTGTGACAAACACAAAACACAACTTTCGTTTACCGAAAGTAAGAGAAAGTTGTGTGCGGTGCGACTAGTTACAACAGATTTTTAAGATTGAAATATACTATACTTATGGGAATAAATTAATTTTTGCAAAGAAATTTCTAATCTGCCCCTGAACAGATTGCGCTTATGCTGAAAATTATCAAATATTAGGGGGGGGGGGGTAAAGAGACGACGGTCCCCCGTCGCCCCCAGTTCGTGGAGTTAGTATATATGTTGATAAAGGTATTCGATATTTGACATTCATTGGCGCATATCGTTCGGGGTGGGGTGGAAAGTAATTAAAATATACTTTCGTCAAATTTTAAAGAAAAAAGCTAACTTCTTTTCGTAAGCAAAGAACTCTCTCGGACCGGTACTGGCCGGAGGATCTCAAACTATTAGAGAGAATTATGATGAACAAAAAACTTGAGTTTTTTTTTTGAAGAATAAGATATTTATTTACAATTTGTAGACTTTTTTTGTTTGATCTTTGTTGATTCACATAAGAGGAAACCTTCTCCCTCCCCTCTTTCTTTCTATCTCTATCTCTATCTCTATCTAAACAGCTGTTTTCTGGTTCCTTTCAAATTTTTTCTATTGACAGTCCATTGGTCATATTTAAGTAAATATATAATAATTACAAATATGATTAGATCTTGGTATTCAAAGAAATTTTTCATTCATTCTATGGTAAATGACTGTAGAAAGATTTTTTTCTCTTCATTAAGAATATTTTAATAATAAGTTTTTTTTCTGATTTTTTTTTTTTTTATACATCAGGTTAGTCTTTTTTCTTTTTTTTAATATTATTCAGGAAATGTGTAAATATTTAGTTAATAATTCTATTATATAAATGTGTGCAGTAATAATTAAATGAATGTTTGTTCTTTTGTTTTTAAATTGAAATGAAATATAATTTCCTTTTTTTTTAAATATATATAAATAGATCAAGAATTTATATTATATATATATATATTTCTTTTCAAAAAAATAGATAATTTATTTGGATTAATAATTTTAAAGAACTGTGTTTGATTAAATTTCTCTGATTTTTGAATTTTACTGCACACATTAAAATATTAATAAACTTCGATCTTTTAGTTTGAAATTTTAAAAAATATGATGTAAGTAATCTAATCTTGAATAAATTATAATCTTTAATTAATTCTTGTTCCAAGTGTCATTTTATCTGATTGCAAAGAGGATAGAGATTTATAATTTTAATCATTTGACCATTTTATTAATTAAGTGAAATTTTTAAAAGAAAATTTGTAAAATGAATTCCTCACTATATGATCAAATTAAAAAATGTCTATATTTTCCGTGAGTAAATTCTAATATACAGTAGGCCTATATACCTATATGAAAATCTACTGAGCGTAATTCAGAAGTTTTCTCCAAAAAAAATTGCAGATTCTGGCAGCAATGATGAAAGAGAAAATCATGCAAATTCTTTT
>JAKCPI010012979.1:0-116191 GCA_023213315.1 Euborellia annulipes | reverse complement strand
ATTAAGATTCATTTGCTCCTTTGTAGATTTTTAAATATAATAGAATAAGAAGCCTTGAGAACGTAGACAACTGTTTATTTAATCACTCGATAGATAGAGGTAAGAGAAGGTAATAGTGTGCCTGGATCACGTGATTTACATGAATCGTGAAATATTTTTACCACTCTTTAAAGTCTATATGAACTCAGATGCCCAAAGAATAAAAAAAAAAAAAATAGTAAAAACATTCCCTTGTGAAAAAAGTTATTAAGCTTAGAGTGAATTTAGAAAAATAAAAAGTAACTTGAATCGCATTTGTTTAGATAAGAGCAATTGATTGATTGAAATTAGAAAAAAATAATTTAATTATTAAGATGATATGATGTGAATTAATAAAAATATATTATCTAAATTAAAAGAAATGTTGATAAGGAAATCTCATTCAAAAACATCAGAGATGCAAAAAGGGGCCTCGCATTATTTTTTTACTAGAGTCGGGGTGAAATCAAAAAAATGCGCCTCACTTTTCTGAGTTATATAAAAGCGAGGAAATATTTTCAATTAAATAAAACCCCTACAGAATTAATTTGTTTCAAATATCCTCGCTTTTATTTAACTCAGAAAAGCGAGGCGCCCCTTTTTGCATCTTTTTGGATGAGATTTCACTTTTTTTGTGAAATATTACATTTAAATATTATTTAACTGTTGTATTTTTATTATTAAATATTATGCTCTCCCATGAATAGATCATTTATTATCCATTTAAAACGATAAACAATGTAAATACATCGTTTGGTATTTTTATAATAAGTCATATAATGCAAAAGACCCTAGGAATTAAACAAGTTGTGACCTGCAGGTGAAAATGGAAAATTTTCAAATAAAATTAATGCTTTTCCTCTTTGAATGCATCAATAAGATACAAGGATTATAATTTTAGAGGTTTACTAGTTAGGCCTACTTAATTCTTTGCAAATGTCCTAATGAAAATAGGAATATCGAATCGAAATATTAGCAATTCTATTTTAAATAAAAAAAAAGTTTGGTTTGACGGACTGACAGAGAGCAGAGGCAATTATATATAAGCTTAGAGTAGATTAGTTAAAAGAAATTTAAACATAAAATTAAAAAATAAAATAAATTTTTATCCAGATTAGATTTAAATTTCTATCTAAAGGCCTATACAGTACCCCCTTGACAAGCAACACTAAGCATTTGAGCAAAATCGGCCAAAGACTAGTACTTTGCTGATTTACTTTTTCGCTCTTCTCAGTTAAATATTATTTTAATATTCTTATGGGGGATAATAAAAATAAAATCGAAGATAATTTTAATGTAAAAGTCTTTCTTAACATCTAAAAGACATTAAGAAGCTAGAATCTCTACCGAAACGTTATACTCAAAGGGCTAAAATAAAATCACTGTAAATTATTGTGCATTTATTTCATTTTAAAATTAAAACGATCCACCCTTCAAATATTATTTAAATATAAGAATATTCATATAGCCCTAAATTACAAGAATATTGAAAAGTACTTAGAATAAGAAAAATGCCTTTCACTTTCAAGTACTATATTCATTTTGAATTAATTATACATCTCAGTATCTTAAAAAATATTCATTTCTTTAGTTGGTAATTTCGAATTATATTAGCGATGGTGAGAGAAATTAATTAAAGACAGAATGGACAAACGAGAGAAAAGAACTCGAAGCATACATGTTTGAAATGGTTTATGAAAGAATCTGACTTTAAAAAGATGGATAAAATAAAATATGCACATGTGAAATTGCCAATAAGTAAGAGAGCAAAGAATATAATATTAACCGATGGCATGCACTCATATATGGTTCAACAAAAATATTGAGGAATTGTTAAATTTTTATGTTATTTATAAAGATTATATGTTAAAAGTGAATAATAAATAAATAATAAATAATATTGAATCGAAATACCTAAGCAAAACGAGTTGAGAAAGGAGAGAGAGCGGCGGGAGCTGCTGCCTGGCGCCATGGCTGCCGGTCAAATGAGAGCGCGTCGCTTTCCTTAGAGAAACAAGCGCAGAGACATTGCTAGGTCAAGAGTCCCCTCTCTACTGACTGGTCAAGCGTCTCGCCTTCACTTAATAGCAGGTGTACCATGGCGCCAAAGAATACAGCCCCGTGATTGGTTAATTAGTGAGGAGGGGGGGAATCGACTGCAGAGAGTACAGAAAAATTGAGGGGGGAATCGACTGCAGAGAGAAAAGAAAAGATTGAAAAGGAAGGTGGGGGGAGGTCTCCCACCCAACTTTTTTAAATTATATTAATAGTTAGAATATGAGGGGGGAGTGGAAGATTCCATTTTATTATTTAAATAAAAGGGGAGTCAGGTAGTGAATAAAGAGCAGATCTTTTCTATTATTTCAATGAATATTAAGAACTACTAAGCAATAGGATATATGAAAACGTTTTATAATTAACTTAATTTCTCATTACTCTATTTTAAAAAGTTTTTCTTTGACATTTTTTCTAAAACTGATTAGTTTTTGACAAAGAAAAAACAATTTCGGCTTATTTTGAAAAAAAAAAAAATAAATAAATAAATAAATAAAAACAAAATCCTACTTTTAAGTGTCAATAAAAATAAAGTAAATATTACCAAATGAATTTGAGAGAACAAATGACACAGATAAAATTCCAAAAAATGTTTTTGTTTTTTTTAAGGGTCTTTTTCGGCATCTAAGGCCATTTAGACTCAATCCCTATTTATTTCAAATGATTTGTAGTCAAATCAAATGAAATAAATTTTTCTCGCCTGGGACGGGAGGCGAACCGGGGACCCCGGGGCGGTAGCTAGTGTCTTCTCTCTGAGCCACGGGTCGAGGGCTTTTTTTAGAGTTGGCTATACGAAAAAAAAAGTCTTGGGAAAGTCATTCGCGAATTTTTAATTGAAAAGTAGGCCTATTGTCGAGACTTGGATATACTGTATGTGGACTCAAAAATCTGGTGAGTGTGACAAACACAGAACTAAACTTTCAATTACCGGAGGTAAAAGAAAGTTGTGTGATGTGCTACGTGTCATAGCAGATTTTTATAATATTTATATTCATTTGTGTGTATGTGTGGAGGGTGTATGCATTTCGAGACTATGAAATCTGTACTTACCCTTCGGGGCAGTGAAGGTCACTAGAAGCTCCTTGCAGTCCTTGAATTCAGCTCCGAGCCCCAAATGCACTGGCGGAACACAAATCTGCAAAAAAAAAACATCTTTTTTAATATCTCTCTCTCTCTCTCTCTCTCTTCCTCTTATCAAATTGGAAAGAAAATTTCAATTTATATCAAATGAAAAAAATATTTAGATTGACATTACATGTAAAAAAATCTGGGAAAAAAACAAATGTCTTAAATTAAGGGACTAAAAATTCGTTATCTAATATTTAATTAGACCAAGTGATAAAAAATATTTTTTAGAAGTATGAGGAACAAGGGCGGATCCAGAGGTGTTTCTCGGGGGGGGGGGGGGTAATCTGGTGTGACTCGTCGCACAGCCCACTATTTTTTGTTAAATTTCGGTCATTTAAAGGCGCATTCTGTACTTGTTTGCCAGAATATAAATACAAATTAAATTTTTAAGTATTAATTTTTAAAATTTTACATTAAAAATACATTTTTTCTCGAAAAAAGTATTTTTTCAAATCTCGGAGGGGATAATTACCCCCTTTACCTCCCCCCCCCCTTGTATCCGCCCTTGATGAGGAAACAGAGCTAGAGGTCTCGCGTCTTGTTCTACGGAACAGAGTTTCGCTTCATGTCCTGAGCAATGAAATTTTTCTAAAGCATATTGGCTATCAATTCTAATTATATTTTTAAAAAACGTCAAAAGACATAGTTCAGTCAAATTATATGGTTACAATAAAAAAAATCTGGAGTGACTGGTCGCACAGCACACAACTTTCTCTTACCTTTGGTAACCAAAGGTAAGAGAAAGTTGTATTCTGGGCTTGTCACACCAGATTTTTTTGTGTCGAGATATGATTAGTATTAAAATTCAAAACAAGATATTAAATTTATAAACATGGGAAAATAAATGCCAGCGAGCACCGCAAACAATGCTCTGTCAATAATACAAGAAATAAAATTAAATTAGACGATTTTCATTGTTAATGACTTTTTTGCGAATTATTGCTTTTAAAAAGAAATTGAAAAAAGTCCGCCCTCGGGCTTGGCGTAGTTGGTAGCGCGCCTGCCTTATATACCAAGGGTCGAGGGTTTGGATCCCAGGCAGTCTGATGATTTTATTTAAGCCATTTGGATACTAAAAGGCTTAAATAAGAATGCCTGGACCCCAATATTCTCATAATATCGATTATCGTTTAAAGTCTTATATGGCCTGAGTTGTCGAAAAGACTGTGCGCATGTGTGTGTGAATGTGAGTGTGAATGGGTAAAAAGTGTGAGTGTTTTTAAGTCGAGATATGATTAGTTTCCGCCAATATATTAGATTCCAAAATGTAAAAAAACTTATAAACAGGGAATATTATTTTTTTATTTTGTTACCATGGCAACACATTTCTCCTATCTTTCCTATGAAGTACAAGAGTAAAGTGGTCTTCAGAAGATTTCAACGGCAAAATGAGAATATACATTTAAAAGAGCATCTAAAAAATAATTGATTTATGAATTTAAAAAAAAAATTGTTGGAGCGAATTTTGAGAAAATCGAAAAAAAAACTCAAAAAGTACATCAGTAAAGTACTAGTACTCTTTGGTCGATTTTGTTCAAAAGCCTCGTGTCACATGCCAAGGGTTGCCTAATATTCCTAGATATTTTCGTTCTTAAGATATTTTGTTCCCCCCCCCACAGGCAGTCAGACAGACAGACACACACACAATGTCACGAAAAAAACACTTTTTTGGATTCAGGGGACCTCAAAACGTATATATCCATCAAAATCTCGACATCGAATTTTTTACATGAATCCAATACTTTCTCTCTATATATATTAACATATATAGATAAGAGAAAGTAAAAAAAAATTATTATAATTGTAAATTATAGTAGATAGTAAAAAACTGGGAGGTGGATCTGACAAATAACTTAGAATATAGTCAATATCATCAATATTCATTTTATTTAAATAATATTTCTATATTTTGGGGAGGGTAGGGGTATGATGGTCTTAAAGCCTTAAAGCCACCAAGCAATCAAAAGCCTGCACTTGGAATTTTAAATTATTGATAAATATTTAATTTAAATTTTAGTTAATAAAATTGATATTTTCGACCCTTAAACCCAGGGCCGGAACAAGGAGATTTTTTAGGAGGGACAAAATTTAATTTGCCACCCCCTCCTTAAAATTTTCTACAAAAAATTCATATCATTTTACCTTTTTTTTTTTAGTAAATCTTTCTTTAATTGCCGCCCCCTGATATCTGCCGCCCGGGGCACACGCACCCACTGCCCCCCCCCCTAGATCCGGCCCTGCTTAAACCACCCCTCCATAAATAAAAAATGTTACAAAGATATAAGCTAAAAAGATTTTAATGCAAAATAAAGAAAAATAAAAAAGTATTTTTTATAGAAACTCATATATTCCCCTCCCCCTTTCCTCCCCCTGCCCCTGATGACATATATAAAATACTTAATTAATTTAATACTCGAAAAATTCCAAGATAAGTTTAAAATCGGATTTTTTATAATTTTTTTTTTATTAATTAGGCCTACCTTTAATAGTAAGATGCTCCAAGGGGTGAGAGGGCGGTTGATATGATCGGGGTGACTTGAATTATTATTCACTTTAAAATAAATCCACGCACTATAGTAAGAGGCAACGCAAGGCCTGACTCGACTCGACTGAGTCACTCTCTCTTGAAAAGGAAATAAAATAAATAAATATTACAATTCCCATTTGAATAAAAAACAAAAAAATACTTTTTGCTCTTATCTAACTAACATTATTTATAGATTAAAAAAATATCAAAAGACGATTTAAAATATTACAAATTCTCTCTTAAATATTTCCACCCTCTAACCGGCAATAATCAACCCTTAATAAATTAAATATAAAATATTCCCTATCTTCAACTAAAACGAAAAGCATCAGGGGAGATGATGAGAAATAATCACCAAAAAAGTTCAAGTTAAGCAAGAGTGAGAGGCGTTTATCCTTGGATGGGTGCCCCGAGAAACAAGATACTTAATGTTCGGTGTTAATTTCACTGTAGTGTATTCGAATGTTAAAATTATTCAAAAAAATTCAAATTACTCAATCTAGTTGATTCTAAAACATTCTCTTAATAAAGAAAATAATTCCTTGCGTTATTTTTATTTATTTGAATTTGTTTATAAATAAAAATAAAGAGTAAAAAAAGTCGCTGGTTACTACCTAATTTAATTTAAAATGATTTTGAAATATTTTATTCACTCACATACAGACACCAGGGTCGCACCAAGACGCCCGGGGCCAAGATTATAATTTGCGCCCCCCAACAAAAAAAAAAAACGAAAAATTATATAATTTTTTTATTAATACTTTAAGAGAAAACATTTTTATTTTTAAATAAATTATTTTTTGTTATAGACAAATATTTACAAATTTATTTGCCATCCTATAACTTTGCTGCTGATTAGAGAGGGGGGCGGCCAGGGGGGGGGGGGGTGCATTCATCCACCTATCGAAAAAATGAAAAAAAATATATTTTTTTTTTATATTATACACCTCAAGTTTTTCCCCGGACGATTTTTTTTAACCACTTACCAGGGTGAATTGGGAGAAAATGTAACGTAACAAAAACACGTTCCTATACCAAACACACATGCCTTGGTTTTGGTTGCGAGCAAGGGCGGATCCAGAGGTCTTTCTCGGGGGAAAGGGGATAATCTGGTGTGACTCGTTTCACAGCGCACTATTTTTTCTTAATTTCAGTAATTTAAAGGCGCATTCTGTACTTGTTTGCCAGAATATAAATACAAATCAAATTTTTAAGTATTAATTTTTAAAATTTTACATTAAAAATAAATTAAAAAATCATTGTGTGGTTTTATGAAACCACGATGCAAGTGAAACTTTTTTCCGATCGTAGGCGTTTAACTGTAAGTTTTCAGAAAATTATTCCATTGAGGGTATTAAAATCGCGTTTTTAATTTTAACTTAATAATTGGAAAATGATGAATGATAATGGGAAATCAATAGAGGCATATTAAAAACGATGAATAATATTTATTTGGTAACTAGACGCGCCGCCCGCCTTCGGCGCCCCCCTGGACCCCAGCCAGTTGGCTCGGGCGGACAGACAGACGGACACACCGCTATTATATATATATATATAGATTGAAGATTTGAATCATTTTAAATTATTTCAAAAATTATATTTTATCAATTTAAAAATTGAAATATTAAATCTCACAATTATTTTTTTATAATTCGTTATATATATTAAATTTCAACTTTCTTATTTTTGTCGTCACGGGTTGTGACGTCATGACTTGAGCGTCACGGCACTTGACGCCACGGCATGTAACGCGACATGCTGATAGAGAAACGAAAAAATTTGTGTCGATCAAAATAAAGTTTCACTTAAAAAAAAAAAGTATTTTTTCAAATCTCGGGGGGGGGGGGTAATTACCCCATTTACCCCTCCCCCTTGTATCCACCCTTGGTTGCGATTCTTCAAACGTAAGTTTTGTCGATTCTAGTATTCTATATTGAATTCGTTCTTATATAATTGTTTACTGAATTGTCGGATTTAATGAAAAATTATTTGTTTGTGGAATAAAAGAAATCTTTTCTTTTTTTTTTTATAAATATAACAATTTCTTATTTTGCGTATTGTTCGAATTTCATTGTACAGCATCTGTATTTTGAAACTTGAGGGATTATCACCCCCCCTTATAAACCTTTCGAGATCTCTCAGTTAAGAAACTGAGAGGCTGGAGAATAATTTTATCCTTTAAGCTTTTCATCAAATATCAGAGTACAAAAAAAAAAAATCCGAATATCAATATTGACATCAATTTTCTGTGTCAGAGAACCTAAAACTTTTTGGTTTTTTTTTCCCAGCAATGCTCAGCTTTCTCTTCTAAAGAAAGAGAGTATAAAAAACCCCTTTGTATTAAGGATAGATTGGAATGTTAGTAAAAATTCTCCCAAGAATTCGATTTGTTGGGATTTTCGCTTTAAGGCCTATACACGAGCTAGCTAATGTTACCAGGAAAGTTGCTCTTATAAAAGGGCCAAACGAAGAGTAGTCTCATTTATCATCATGCAACGTGTCAAGATATTGTAATTATGTTACTTGGCATCAATAATCTCTTGGTTCAACTTCAACATTAACATCATCGTAATGAATAAAATTAAATCTCAACTAACTTAAAACAAAAGAAAAAAAAATATTTTATAACAAACTAAATTTTTTTTTTCTTATTTATATGTAATATAATATAGTGAGAAAGTATTGAGATCATGTCTAAAATTCGATGTCGAGATTTTGATGGAAATACAGTACAAAAAAGTGGTTTTCGCAACATGGTCTGTGATGATTTAAGGTACTGGTTTCCAAACTTTATATTACCACGCCTCCCTTAAAAATATTTAATTTTATGACGCCTCCCCCCCCCCACTTTTATAAAATAACACAAAATCAAAAATTTTTAATATAAATTTATTTTAAAATATTTTTTAAAGTGAAACTTTATTTTGATCGACACAAATTTTTTCGTTTCTCTATCAGCATGTCGCGTTACAAGCCGTGACGTCAAAGGCCGTGACGCTACAAGTTATGACGTCACAAGCCATGACGACAAAAATAGGAAAGTTGAAATTTAATATATATGACGAATTATACAAAAATAATTGTGAGATTTAATTTTTCAATTTTTAAATTGATAAAATATAATTTTTAAAATAATTTAAAATGATTCAAATACTAAATAAATAATTTTCTCAGTTTTTAATTTAACATACGCCAATTGATTTCCCATTTTCCAATTATTAAATTAAGATTAAAAACGCGATTTTAATACCCTCAATTGAATAATTTTCTGAAAATTTTCAGTTAAAAGCCTACGATCCGAAAAAAGTTTCACTTGCATCGTGGTTTCATAAAACCACACAATGGTTTGTTTGTTTTTTTTATTTATTCTTATTTATATTAAAACTAGCAATCATTTGGAAAATTGGTCCTGGTTGTCAATATTCGCCCCTCCCCTTTGACTAGTAGGGAGGCACGCCTCACAGTTTAGAAAACGCTGGTATAAGGGTATTTTATGGCTGGTGGAATTTGTATCAACAATGAAAGCTAGAAGAAAACGCAACCAGAATTTTTTCTTTGAAAATATATTTTAACAGCTTACGTTTGGGCCTTGGTAAAAGCCATCCTCGGATGACCACTAACAGCTCCGAGGATGGCTTTGACCAAAGCCGAAACGTCAGCTGTTAAAATATATTTTTAAAGAAAAAATTCTGGTTGCGTTTTCTTCTAACTTTCATTCCTAAAGAAAAATATTTTTCTCAAATTTTATTTTCGCGCACTAGGGGGTGCCTAAATTAAATATGAAATTTCAACCTCCTAGCTCAATTCCTTCATGCTTTAAATTGAACCTAAACAGACACACAGACAGATAATGTCGCGAAAACCATTTTTTGAAGGGGACCTCAAAACGTGTATATCCATCAAAGTCTCGACATCGAATTTTTGACATGAATCCAATACTTTCTCTCTATATATATGTATATTAACTTATACATATAGGTAAGAGAAAGTAAAAATTCAAATCCGAATTGAGATTAGTTCTATATACAAAAAGATGCGGTAACTCACCCCAGTAAAATTCTAAGTGGACTAATCATATCTTACTTTTCTACCTAATGAAAAAAAATCCCTACAAAATTCTGCAAGGGATTCGATGGGTTCCTAAGTTACCCAGTGTCATTATTATCTGTTTATGAGAGTTTCGAAATTCTCAAAAATAAATTCCGTCCCAGTAATAAGGAATTTTAGAATGACATTAAAATGTTTCTACCCTACTATGTTATTTGCTAAATATAGAATATCAATTTTAACTCAAACGAAATGCACTTATTTTTTAGTAAAAGTATTAAAAAACATTAATATCTTTGTGCATTATAGGGGATGGGGTATTAACCCCCCTGGTTAATGCCTTCATACCTCCCCCCCTTTAAGAAAATGCGAGACTTCACCGCGAAATTACTCTCAAAATAATTTATAAATATTTATTTTAATTTTTATTTTATTTTCAAATTATTTTATTTTAATTTTCAACCCTTAATCCACCCCTGAGTAAAAGTATATCAAGGAAATTTGATTAACAAAAATATAGGCCAAATAGAAAGAATATAATGACTTAAGAAAAATGCCCTCAGGCTTGGTGTAGTTGGTAGCGTGCCTACCTTCTATACCGAACGTCGAGGTTTCGGACTCCTGGCAGTCCGAAATGGATACCAAATGGCTTAAATTGAAATGCCTGGACCACCAATATGTATATTATTAATTAATAACGGTTAGCGTATAAAGTCTTATATGAGTTGCCGAAAAGTCTGTGTGAATGTGTATGTGAGTGTGAATGAGAAAAAAAGGTGTTAAAAAAAAGATTAAAAAAAAAAAATTTTCAATGACACCTACACACCCCCTCCCCCTTTCAATAGCTTATATTCACCCTCTACCCTTAGTGAAATACAAAATATTTAATTTTATATTCAAAAGAATCGTTTTTCGCAGTCAAATTATTTGTTTCTATCATTTTTTTCTTTCAACGATAAAATGCATAATAATTACCTTTAATAAGACACTCAAGAGGGTGTGCTGGTTGACGGTGAGGTCAGGGTGGGTTACACTATATTAATTATTCACTTTGATTCACTTAAAACACAACTGAAAAAAGACACGCAGGTCGGCGCCTGTCAGCCCGGCAACGCACTCGACTCGACTGAACGAGAGATAGACTTATCTCTGTTTATAGGAATAAATAGATGAAAATAACAATTCCCTTTTTATTAAAAGTAAAAAAATACCTTTTACTCTAATCTAACTCTATTTAGAACTGGAAAATAATGTCAACAAGTGATATGGAATATTCCAAGGCCTTTCTTAAATAATCAACCCTTCATCCCCCTAATCAAAATAATAATCAACGCTATTTTTTGAATGTTTTCTATTTATTTGGCTTCGATTTAGCTAAAATAAATTTAAAAAACATTTTTTTCAAATTTTCAAGCCCTTATCCAATCCTAGTAAATAAAATAATTAACAATACTATCGCCTTCGGCGAGCTTCGCGTCTAGAAAAAAATTAAAACCCTGAAAAACTTCCCTTGATCCGCCTTTGGGTTTTACACATAGTATAATTTTCTAGAATGAGTCTTACTTTAGGCCAGTGGTTTCCAAACTTTATGTTACAATGCCTCCCTTAAAAATATTTAATCGTATGACGCCACCCCCCACACATTTAATAAAATAATACAAAAACAAAAATTTTTAATACTAAAAAATATAAATTTATATATTTTTTAAATTATTTTATTATTTTATTTATAAAACTAGCAATCATTTGGAAAATTGATCTTGGTGGCCAATATTCGCGCCTCCCTTTAGACTAGTCCGCGCCTCCCTAGGGAGGCGCGCCTCACAGTTTGGAAAACGCTGATTTAAGGTATATTAATAAAAGAGCTACGAGGCTGAAATTTCATATATAAGTTAGGTAGCCTTCTGGACAATTAAAATAAACTTTTGAACAAAATCGGCCAAAAAGTACTAGTACTTTACTGATGTACTTTTTCAGTTTTTCTCGATTTTCTCAAAATTCGCTCAAACGATTTTGATTAAATTTCATAAATAAACTATTTTTTAGATGATCTTTAAAAAGTATATCAGTAAAATTTTTTGTGAAAATTGTTTAAAGTACACTTTACTGATATACTTTTTCAGTTTTTTTCTATTTTCTTAAAATTGGCTTAAACGATTTTGATTAAAATTCATAAATAATCTTTTAGATGATGCTTGTAAAACTTATTGTGAAAATTTTTTGAAGTACACATTACTGTTGGGGCTCAGCGCCATCTATAAAACTCAAGTGGTTTGGAACTAAGGTGCTATGGGAAACTAAATACATCTCGACACAAAAAAATCTGGTGTGACAGCACAGTACAACACTTTCGATTACCGAATGTAAGAGAAATTTGTGTGTCTGCTTTAAGTCAAATACTAATTATGAATTTCATAACTATTGTAGTTTGTAAATAAATTAAATTAACTCTATGAGAGTAATTTTCTCCTCTCTGTATATTCCTGCCCGAATGGTGTCGAAAGACAAAAAAAAAAACGGATAATCCGTTTGCAGATAAGTGAGCGAAGACAGCGAATTTAAACACAAAGAGAAACGAGATTCTCGTGACTTATTTCACTCTCTGTCTCATTTTCGAGACAACAAACGAGAAAGAGATGAGAAAATCCTCACTAATTGTTTACTTTTTTTTCTCTCTCTCTCTATTCTGTTTTCAAATTTTACTACATTATAGAACTCACTCCACTTACATAAAAAAAAAAATGAATAAGAAGAATTTCTCCGCTTGATAAATTGTTTATTTATCATACCTTCTTTGTTGTTTTTAAATGGATAATCAAGTCTTTTTTTTTTTTTTTTTTTTTGTTATGAAATTCTACATTTTTTAAAATTGAATTTTGTTGGAAATCTTTTGTCTCTTTAGTTAATATAATCACTCATCACGATTCAATGTAAGTTTAATTACCCTTGTGGATGGCTGGGGAGGGCGGGGCGGGGGGGGGGATTTGCTTCATGTAAAGGGTACCTTGTCTGAGTTTATGTACAAAGTTCTGTTCATTTATTTAAGTGAATTTATTATTATTTAAGTAGGATGTTTCTTTTGATATTTTGTGAGATGTTAACTTTATTTAAAAGAATACATTTTTATTGACATTGAGTGGTTGCTATAATGTAATGCTCGGAGATAATATATTTGTAAAAATAAAGTGAAAATTCTTATAAACGTATGTGAACAAATTTTTTGTTTAATCATACTATAATATAGTGTGTGTATGTGCCTGTTCTCTCGCTGATTGGCCAGAGTTACAGAAAGTGGAGCTGAGAGAGGGAAATTTAAAACTTTAACATTTTTCAATTGCTCGAATTACCAAACAGTGAGCAAGAATAAATTTGATGCAAGGGGGTCCAGGAGGCGTAGCCCCCTGATAAGTGGTAAGTGATTGTATACGTATAATATAGCGAGAAAGATAATTTTTTTTATATATGCCCTTTTTTTACTTTCTCTTACCTACATATATATATATATATATATATATATGGACCCTGTTACGCATTAGTGTGTCAAGCGCCAGCTTGAGAAAATTAACATTAAAGTTTTTTGTTTTCATTGGATTATATCTAATTTTTGTTGTTAATTGTGCAAGTAACATTAAATATAAACTTTTTTAGGACATATTTCATAAAAAATACTATTAATTATAGCATTTGAAACAATATTCCGTGCTTAACTCAATTTTTTTTTGGCGCTTGACACATTATTGCATAACAGGGTCCATATATATATAGACATAGAAAGAAAGTATTGAATATATGTTAAAAATTCGATGTAGAGATTTTTTTGATTCGATCAAAAAACACATGCAAAGATTTTCCACAGAAAAGTGAAAATTTAGCCTCTGGATCTCTTTACATGTGTATCATTGGAATGGGGTCTTGAAAAATGTTATAAAAGGCGATCCCCCACTACCTGGGGATGATTCTCTCTCCAATTCGTTAGTTCCGGACGATCATCAAGACAATAAAGAATTTGAAAAAACCGCTAGGTCCAAAAAAAGTGGGTCCCACAAATTGATTTGTGTGTAACGATTTTAAGCATAAATGAATTGAGCTACCGAATTGAAATTTTATATTTAGTTAGGTATAGTGAGCGCCACAATTAAGTCCCCACCTGATAGCTTTTAGCCTTAAGTATATTGATAGTATAAGGTGTATAATGAAATAATTTTAATGACCGAAAAGTTAACAATCTGGTACAGATGATTTTATTTTATCTTTTCAAATTTAAAAATATTTCACCATAAACTAAATACTATACCATTTACTTAAGGCTTAAGCTATCAGATGGGGACTTAATTGTGGCGCTCATTATACCATCCCGGACACTCAAAATAAGCTTTTGAACAAAATCGGCTAAAAAGTACTAGTACTTTACTGATGTACCGTGCAGAGAAAAGTTATTGTACAAGATGGCTGCTACCTGGCATTTGAACCTTACGCCAGGTAGCCGCCATCTTGTACAATATCTTATCTCTGCACGGTACTTTTTCAGTTTTTTTCGATTATCTCAAAATTCTATTTTGATTAAAATTAAAAAAAAACTCAATTATTTTTTTTATATTTTCTTTGAAATGTATATTCTCATTTTGCAGTTGAAATATTATGAAGCACACTTTACTCTTGCAAGATAGGAGAATTGGTTGCCATGGTAACAGAATATAAATGTTTTTCTATTTTGATTGAAATTCATAAATCAACTATTTTTAGATACCCTTTTTTTGTTAAAATTGTTTGAAATTACACTTTACTGATGTATTTCAGATTTTTATTTATGAAATGCAAATGGTCAAGTTTGAAACTAAGGTGCTGTTGGAAACAAATATATCTCAACACAAAAAATCTGGTGTGACATGCACGGTACAGTGAGGGACAATATTAAGTCCCACCCATGTATTTTCTACTTGTGATTATTTCATTGTTTTTAAAAAAATATTATATATATTTTTTAATGGAATCTTTCATGGTTCAAACCTAGAAAATTTCCAATCAAGATTTTCATTTTCTTATATAAAAACAATGAAATAATCACATAAGATTTAAGCTTTCGACCGTTGTTTCTCGTTGAAACATTTTGTAAATTAAAATTAAATATACAAATTAAACACTAGGTTATTTGTTTCAAAGGTTTTATTAATTTTTTAATTAATAAAACCTTTGAAACAAATAACCTAGTGTTTAATTTGTATATTTAATTTTAAATAATCACAAGTAGAAAACGCATGAGTGGGACTTAATATTGACCCTCACTGTACATAACTTTCTCTTGCCGAAGGGTAAGAGAAAGTTGTGTGCTGTGCGATCAGCCACACCAGATTTTTTTATTAACTGTCGATTGTGTAGACATATTATTAACAAAGGGAAACAAATACACTAAGTCCCAGTTTTTTTTTTAATCTGAAAATTATTTTCTTTCTTCTACAGAAGAAGTAGTTAAAAGTCTGCTCACTCTCCCCTCTACCTAAATTAATGGCGATACGTGTTTAGAAAATATTCAAGGATTAAAAACTACAAAAAAAAAAAAAAAAAAAAAACAATAATTCGTCCTGTATATTATACTTAAATCTTAAAAATGTTAGCGATCCTCAATCATACGCTCCCCACTCCTGCTCTCACCCTTTTGCTCGTGTTCTGATTTCTAAAGCTGTGAGAGAGAGAGACAGAAAAAGGGATTTATTATATTATGAAGAGGCAATAAGATAGCATAAAGGGCGTAAGTTTATTTTCATATAAATCATTTACAAAAGATAATTTTTTATTGATTTCACCCTTTAATGGAGCATTTTGACCAGTACTAAGTAATTTTATTAAATTTATGAGATGAACGACGATAATGAAAATGAGTTTTTAGCCAAGAATTGAACCTGGGACCTTTGGGTTATTAAAGGCTGGTCGGGCCAACTTAGTCTTGGTCGTTGTGTAGCCTATATATAAAGCATAAGAATGATGTTACAAATTAATATTAAATTAATTTAATCCAAGCCCCTTTCTTTGCCAACTTTGGGAAATGTTATTCATCATATGTATATAATTTAATGTACTAATTCAATGGTTTTCATTCTCTATGCCTTAAGGATATTTTATATATACCAATTTATATATACCAGTTTAGTTATAAATGATCAAGAGAGTTAGTTGAAAAGCGAAATTTAAGAAATAAAAAATTTTAACAATTTGATTCTGAGCTTAATCAAAAATGACGAAAGCAGATTCTAGTATTTTTCAAAATTATGTCTCAGAATCAGAAGATTTATATCTTTTATGCTATAAAATAATATTTTTTTAAGGGCCTCCATTTCCAAGGATAAAATAAAATATTCATCTTTTCTTGCTTCAGGAGAATTTCTTATTGAGAGTTATCTATTAATAAGATCGGCGCGCCGCCCGCCAGAGCGAAAATAAAAATTGAAAAAGAAGATGATCGTATAAAATTTTCAAGAATAATTATTAATTATTATTATCAATAATTGCATTTTAAAAAGATAAGTTTAAAAAAAAATTATTAGTGAGATTTGTACAGTGAGGGGTAATATTAAGTCCCACCCATGCGTTTTCTACTTGTGATTATTTCATTGATTTAAAAAAAAATATTATATATCCTTTAATGGAAACTTTCATGGTTCAAACCTAGAAAAATTCCAATAAAGATTTTCATTTTCTTTTATAAAAACAATGAAATAATCACAAGTAGAAGTAGGGACTTAATATTGTCGCTCACTGTACATGTTTTCCAGAACAGAACCCTGTACGTTTATGGTAAATTTTTCTATTATTTGTTAGCGAGGCGAATAGCTGAATTAGTATGTAGTAGAAAATAAAAGGTCGAGCAGCTATGTTAATTTCTTTATTTAAGAACCCACACCGACGTTTCGGTCGACAATGCGACCATCTTCATGGCTAGAGTTCAGTCAACAGAAAAACCTCTTAAGTTCTTTGACAGACATTTCATAAAATACATTACGATCTATCATCAATATATCAATATTGACTTTGGCGCTGAATGCATTGTATCTGATAGATCGTAATGAAATTTATGATATGTCTGTCAAAGAACTTAAGAGGTTTTTCTGTTGACTGAACTCTAGCCATGAAGATGGTCGCATAGTGGACCGAAACGTCGCTGTGGGTTCTTAAATAAAGAAATTAACATAGCTGCTCGACCTTTTATTTTTCTATTAATGCTTTCGATTTCTTTATTAATATATCAACTCTTTTCTAGAAATATTATTACCATGCTCGTTATAAGGAGGATAAAGTGGTGAATTGTATCCAGTGGCGTCATTTGGGGGAGGGGCAGGGGGGTATTTGCTTCCCTCACAAGGGCTCTGATTTTTATAAAATTTTATATAATTCTAAATAAAATACTCCAAAATACATCTACGAGTATACAAACTGTACAAAACTAAACAATTAAATTAAATATGTTTTGGCCAAATTTGAGTACCTATTTGTAAGTAAATTTTAAGACCCCCCTCCAAGAAAAAGTTGAAATGTCGTCACTGATTGTATCACCGATATATAAACGATAGACACAAACAAAAAGAGCCTTGTTAGAGAAGTGAGTCAGAACCAGGGGCGCCGGAACGAATTTGAATCAGGGGGGGGGCAAAAAAATTTTTTTTAGAAAATTAAAATAATTTAAAATGTTCAAATAGTATAAAAAGCATTTTGCAGAATATTATGACTTGCCCTATTAATGTAAGAAATGTCCTAAATTTTTTTAAAGGGGGGAGAACAAAAATGCCAGCTAAGATTTAAAAAAAAAAAAATGCAATTTATCTTTGTCAAAAATTCCCTCCCCGTACTCCGTTAAGTACGCCCCTGGGTCCAAATGCGTCGAATAAAAAGGGCTTAGCTAGTCTCTGAAAATAACGCTTTATATATTTTTTTTTTTTTTTTTTATTACATCATCCTTTTTAAGAAAATCTAATAAATCTTTTCAAATATAATCTAGCGAAAGGAAAAATTCAAAACTAGTGAGACTTGACGCACACAAAGACAACACATACACACACAAAAACATACTTTTGCCAATTATTTCATATTTTCTTTCTTTTACCTCCTAAATTTCACCTCAGGCCGTTTCTTATTCTTTCGGCGAGGTCTTTCAGGTCAAAAGGTCGATATCCCTCTAAAAGGGGAAGAATAAATTGAAACCAATGTCAAAATAAATCTTTGTTTTTAGATTTTAATTTAAAGACTATATTAGGCCTATATAACAAAAAAAATTTATATAATTAAAACAAGTATTCGAGCTAATTAGCTTCTACGAATGTAAAAATTCTAAAAGCCTCTTAAAAATACAATAAAATTTATGTTTTATTTTATCATCATAAGCTTTATAAATATCATCTTGTGCAGGAAAAAACATTGGCTTGAAATGAACTAATAAAAAAATTAGTTACCTCATGTTTCTATTTTTTTTTTTTTTTTTTTAAAGCGGTGGATAATCCGCTCAGAGATTTAATTGTAATTTAATGAAAAGGTTCATATGAATATATACCACAAAAGAGTCAATTTATGAAATTTATTTTAAAATGTTTTTGTCCTTTTGACCACATAACGTTACCTTTATTAAAGAAAAATAAAAATCCTTAGAGAGAGAAAGAGGAATATTGATTAAAAAAAAATAATAATAATAATAATAAAAATGTTTTTAATGTAACATCCAAATTTTGATGATTGCCAAATTGACAGTCGATTGACAAGTTTAATATTTTAAAATGAATTTTATAAACTGACTCTTTAGTCCTTTTTGGTATTACATTTACATTTAACTTCAACTGTCTAATTTTAATTAACATATAAAATTAGTAAATAAATTATTTATATGTATGAATGAATACTCATTTTATGCATAGACCTAGGAATATCAAGGGCGAAAGGCACCTCATATTTATGACCCCTACCCCTCTGGCTTGATTATTAAGTTTCGGACATTTTTATTTAATGAAAAAATAAAAATATCAATTTTAACAAAATAATACTTATATACAAAGAATTATATATATCATGTGTTGGTCCATGAGGTAATTATGAAAAACATATAACCAAGTATTTATTAATTTAAATAAGCGAAAAATATAGGTACCGCCGGGAGTTGCAACGACAAGATCCGTGGTGCAACTCCCGGCGGTACCTACATTTTTCGCTTATTTAAATTAATAAATACTTGGTTATATGTTTTTACTTATATACAATATTGCTCTATAATTAATTGTGAACAACTTTTTGTTTGAAGAAATTTTTTGTATCTCTTACTCTTTCTTAATTAGGGTAATGAAATTAAGAGAATTGCAGTAGATCTAATTAATACAAAAAATTCTTCAAACAAAAGTTGTTCACATTTAAAAATAAACCAATATATTTATTATTTGAATAAAGTTAATACTTTAGTAGATATTTTAATTTTTCATGTTTTTGTGAATGAAATTTTTTTTTTTTTTTTTTTAAGGTCTTTTTTCGGCATCTAAGGCCATTTAGAACCCATCCCTATTTTTTTCAAATGATTTGTAGTCAAATCAAATTAAAATAAATTTTTCTCGCTTGGGACGGGAAGCGAACCCGGGACTCCGGTGCGAGAAGCTAATGTCTTCTCACTGAGCCACGGCTCCCGAATGAAAATTATTGAATTAGAACTTTGGAGCTCTTTACATTTATACAGTCGGCGTCACAAGTGCCTGATGTGCTCGAGAGTGGAGCCTTGGGCCTAGGTGACCAAAATTCTTAGCCATTGTCTTAAGGGGGAATAGGAGTGGCCGTCTAAACGTACAGTGAGGGACAATATTAAGTCCCACCCATGCATTTTCTACTTATGATTATTTCATTGTTTTTATAAAAGAAAATAAAAATCTTTATTGGGAATTTTCTAGTTTTGAACCATGAAAGTTTCCATTAAAATATACCTATATATATATTTTTTTTTTAAAACAATGAAATAATCATAAGTAGAAAATGCATGGGTGGGACTTAATATTGTCCCTCACTGTACTTAAAAAAAAAACTAGAATTTTTTAATGCGGTTTTTTTAATGAATTAAATTCATAAGGGATTATTGGGACAGAAAGTTATAATTTTTTTTAGGTAAATATTTTTCGAGATCTATTATTTGAATAAGATAATAGTATTCAAAATACCTCGATTCGGACTTTAACTGAGTCATAGATATATTTAACAAGACATGTGAGTGTTTTTTATTGATGAGGCCAAACATCACATGGCCCCCGGGAATCGAACCCAGGATCTCCGCCTTTCCTCCGCCTTTTTGGAAAGGCGGAGATCCTGGGTTCGATTCCCGGGGGCCATGGGATGTTTGGCCTCATCAATAAAAAACACTCACATGTCTTGTTAAATAATTTTTTTTATTGACCTATTAAAAATAATGGAAATTAATTTTTTTTTAATCAAGCAAATACAGAAAAACAAACTGTTACAATAATTTTAAATTTTTTTTTTTATTTAAAAATCTGGTGGGAACAGCACGGTGCACAAATTTCTCTTAACGAAGGGTAAGAGAAAATAAATGGTATTAAATCTTTGTCCCCCCTAGAGCTCCCCTGATGGTCCGATGTTATACATATTATATATCTTTTTACTCGGGAGGAAGTCTAGTTTCTGAATATATAAAAAAAATTATAGGTTATGTGAGAAAAAAATTTTTGTCCCCCCTTGAGCCCCTCCCCCTAATGGTCCGATGTTTACCAAAAGCTTTTCAGATCTTGACCTCTACCCCTAGTTTATGGGTGCAAAATTTCAAAACAATTGAATGAATAGTTTTTGAGATTTTGTTGACGAAAAAAATTACCACAGACACACACACACAGACATCTTTCCAAAAACTTCTTAAATGGATTCAGGGGACCTCAAAACGCATTTTGGCAGCTTCAGAAAAATTTCGATTTTTTTTACGATTACATTAACTTTACCTGTCCAACCTACGGTTGATGGGCAAAGTTAAAAATATTCCATTATTGAATTCACTCTAACCTAAGATTTGTAACTTCTTGCTTTGACCTTCATAAGAAAACGACATAAAATTGCGTTATAAAAGGATAACTCTTCTACTTGGCTTTTATAATTAAATTGAAAGGCAATAAATAATTGAGTGATATTTACCTGTTGGTGATGAATTGGAGAGAATTTCAACGAAGAGAGTAGAGAATGATGCCTTGCCGTTTGAGCTGCAGCGTCGCGACGTGCCTGCCTGTAGACTGACTGGACTGGCGACTGATGCCTGAGGCGGCGACGGTCGCCGCACTCGCTGGAGTGGGGGAGGCGCCAACAATGATCTATTAATAGAACACAAGCAATAAAATCAATAAAATTAAAAGATTTTCTTTTAAAGAAAAATAAATTATTTCTACCTTATGCGAATTATTCCTTGCAAAAAGAGTGAAAAAATCTGGCGTGACTGGTCGCACAGCACAAAATCTCTTCTCTAAATAATTAAAGGTGTGTTATGTGCTTGCCACCCCAGATTTTTTGTGTCGAGATATTATTAGTTTCCGCCAATATATTAGATTCCAAAATGTAAAAAAACATAAAAAAATATTTTTTATATTTTGTTACTATGGCAACCATTTCTCCTATCTTTCCAGTGGCGTAGCGAGAGGGGGGGCAAGGGGGGTCATCATGCCCCGGGCGCTACTCACAAAGGGGCGCCAAACAAATTCGCAAAACAAAAAATAATTTTAATGTCCGGGAAAAAAATTAAAAAAAATTTTCCGCGTGACGGAAAAATTTGGTTCCGCAAAAAAAATAAAATTTTTCCGCAGGAAGGGGGAAAAATTCCGCAAAACTTAGCCCACTTAGGTAAAATGATTTTAACAGCAGGGCAAAAAATTTTCCGCAGGCAAGAAAATTTTTGAGTTCTATATACGCCCCTGTATAATGTTATGGTTTTCGAATGCGGGGGTGTGTTGTGCCCCGGGCGCGAGTTAAGCTCACTACGCCACTGATTAAGAATCTACTTTTGTTATTTTTGTATCTCAATTATTTTTCGAATTATACTCAAAAAACGATACAAAATTTGAGAAGGCTTAATATCATTAAACATAAAAGGTAGAAGATATTTAAGATATCGTATAAATTTTGTATTTAATGCAGATAACGAATCAATAAACACCAATTTTATATCTTTTTTAGTTTTTAGCAAATTTACGAAAATTCAAGCAAACATAGATGTCACATTCTCTTATTAAATAGAGCAAACTAGTAATTGACATAAATGTGTAAGATTCAGGATTTAGTGCTGATTCTAATGCACTATTCACTATTTCTATATATTGAATAGTTTTTTTATTATTTTGAAAAGAAAAAAATGCATCTGTCAAAATTAATTAAAATCGATTTTTTATTATTTTTAGGACATTCCTTGGCTGAAAATGGATTGTTTTAGTTAGAATATTTTATATTTTAATTTATTCAATCGATATCAAGCCCTAAATGTGTTTATTTAATTAAAAAACAATAAATTAGAAAATATTGGCGGGAGTTGGCATTCCAAGTCGTGAGTGTCATCAATAAACCCTCATTTGATGTGGGCGTAGCTAAATAGAAAAATTCATATGGCTTTATAATTAATTCAAGAGACCAGTTTTGCATTTTGCCTCAAATCCGTGAATAAATAAGAGAGATTTAGCGATTTTTTGAAAAGCGATCTCGCGCGCGACGAAAGGCTTAGACAAGAGTTACGCGAGTCTCCCTGGCTGGTCTCTGGGCGCCGATCGAATTCGAAAAAAAATTTGATGCTCTTCCATTAGTTGAAATAATTGTCAAATTGATTGATTTCATCTGTTTATACTCAAATTTTATAAAATTTTATTCTAAAAATGGCTATAAAATCTTATTTTCTATTTATTAATTAATTTTGACAGATGAATTTTTTCTTTTCAAAATAATAAAAAAACTATTCAACATATAAAAAGAGTGAATAGTGCATTAGAATCAGCACTAAATCCTGAATCTTATACATTTATGTCAATTACTAGTTTGCTCTATTTTATAAGAGAGAGTCACATCTATGTTTGCTTAAATTTTCGTAAATTTGCTAAAAACTAAAAAAGATATAAAATTGGTGTTTATTGATTCGTTATCTGCATTAAATACAAAATTTATACGATATCTTAAATATCTTCTACCTTTTATGTTTAATGATATTAAGCCTTCTCAAATTTTGTATCGTTTTTTGAGTATAACTCGAAAAATAATTGAGATACAAAAATAACAAAAGTAGATTCTTAATCCTCATTAAATCCCCCATATTTTCCCAGTGTCATATGTTTAAGAAGTGGTTAAATTAAAAATCTTATATTTTTAGATTTTGTATCAATTAATCGAAAACTATTAGAGATATTAAAATTTCGTATGCAAATTCTTATTCAAGGTGAAATTTTATCCAGAAACGATGTTTCACATGCCTTGTGTTGTGTTTAATAGATAGATAGTAACTAGTGGCGTAGCGAGAGGGGGAGGGGGGCAAGGGAGTCATCATGCCCCGGGTACTACTCACAAATGGGCGCCAAATGGTCCGCAAAACAAAAAATTGTTGGATAATTTTTATTTTAATTATAATTGATTTCTGGAAAATATATTTTAAATTTAGTACCAGTGTAATATAATAATTATGTATATTTTACATATATTTTATGGTTTTCGAATGGGGGGGGCGCTAAAAAGGTATTGTCCCCCGGGCGCGAGTTAAGCTCACTACGCCACTGTATCTTTCCTATGAAGTACAAGAGTAAAGTGGTGTTTCATAAGATTTTAATGCCAAAATAACCGAAGGGGGGCTTTGCGACTTGTTTATTATAAAAATACAATGATATTATATTAAATAAAATTTAGAATTAACAGTTCATCATAGAATTAATTAGTTCATCCGAATCAACGCCTTGATGGCGCCACCGTACGGTTGTTTATTAAATTTACTTTTGCTACATGGACTCGTGTGCGTTTTGGAGCTCTCAGAACGGGGCTAAATATTTGAGAAAAATATTTTTAACATATTGGTTGACACGGGCCCTTCGAAAAATCATTTTTTTTTTTTTGTACTGATGATGACCAGGCGTGATGCCGGTCGAAATATTTACAAATTAAATTGAAGTGAGAGGCGTCCACTAGCAGCTGGTTTTATTCTCCGGTTCCTTCTATATCTATATGATCCAGCAAAAGTTCCAATCGTAATATTTAAGAATCTATAAATGTTTACCCAAAAGAAGACATAATGAACTTGAATCTCTCATAATAAATGTACCATACTATGTTTAATTAAAATAAGAATATTTGCACAAATAGAATAAAAGGCTGTTCCTAAAAACTTTTGCTGTTTTCTTTCTATTAAATCCAGTGGTGTAACTAGCCTTTGAATATGGGGCTTTCCAGGCCCCCCACAGCCAAATTCTCTAGTTACGCCCATGGTGGTCTTCAAACAATTTTGAAAGCAAAATGAGAACAGCATCAAAAAAATAATTGATTTTTGAATTTTAAGAGAAAATAAAAATTAATATGTCAAAATAAATTTTGAAAATCGATTTTTAATCATTTTCAGAACGTTTTGAGACTAAAATTTCATTGTTTTTGCTTGAATATTTTGTATACTAAGTTATTTAATCAATATCAAGGCCTAAATGTGTTTATTTAATTAAAAAACAATAAATTAGGATAATTAGAAAATGAAAGAGGCAGTTAAAATTTGAAGATGTAAAAGGCAATTAATAAACCCCCATTTTATGTGGTCGTAGTTAAATAAAAAAAATGTCTATAGCTTTATAATTGATTGAAAAGACCAGTTTTGCATTTTTCCACAAATCCAACGCCAAATAAGAAAGCTAGAGCGACTTTTTGAAAAGCGAATGTGCGCGAGAAAAAAGCCTAGACGAGAGTGAAGCGAGGCTCCTGGCTGCACTCTGGGCGCTGATCGAATTAGAAAAAGCAAATTGATGCTCTCCCCAGCATTTGAAATTATTGACAAATTGATTGATTTCATCTTTTTATGCTTTTATAAAATTTTATTCGAAATTGTTTATAACTATAAGAGTAAAAGACTGCATATTTATCTATAAAAAATTCAATCCTTTGAGAAAAAAAAAATTTCAAAATATTTTATCTTCAATCAAAGAGATGCTTATTTCTCATAAATATATTAAATAATAAAATCCATCCCTTTAGACCTTTAGTTCAGTGCTTGTTAAACTTTTTGAATCGCGGCCCTGTTTTGAACCAAATAAATATCTCACGGCCCCCTTTTTTTTTTTTTTTTTTTACATTCTTTTGCCTCTGTGTGTTCAATTTTAAGCATGAAGGAATCGAGCTAGGAGGATGAAATTTTATATTTAAGTTAGACACCCCCCTGAGACGTGGAAATAAGCTTTTAATCAAAATCAGCCAAAAAGTACTAGTACTTTACTGATGTAGTTTTTCAGTTTTTTCGATTTTCTTAAAATTCACTCTAACGATTTTTTTTTTTTAAATTAATAAATCAATTATTTTTTAGATGCTCATTAAAATGTACAATATATTCTCATTTTGCCATTAAATTCTTCTGATGACCACTTTACTCTTGTAATTCATAGAAAAGATAGGAGAAATGGTTGCCATAGTAACAAAATATAAATATTTTCCCATGTTTATAAATTTATATATTTATATATTTGCAAATAAACGGATAATACGCAAAAGTATTTATTTTTGACCGATAACCTTATAATAAAAAAAAAAATCTGGTGTGACTGGCGCACAGCACACAACTTTCTCTTACCTTCGGTAATCGAAAGTTGTGTACTGTGCTTGTCACACCAGATTTTTTGTGTCGACATGTATTTAGTTTCCGACAGTAGGGTACAATTGAATTCAAGATGTAAAATGTATAAGTATGGCAAAATGTTTATATTTTGATACCATGGCAACCATTTCTTCTATCTTTTCTATGGAGTACAAGAGTAAAGTGGTCTTCAGAAGATTTCAATCACAAAATGAGAATATACATTTTAAAGAGCAACTAAAAAATAGTTGATATATGAATTTTAAAAAAATCGTTGGAGCAAATTTAGAGAAAATCGAAAAAAACTGAAAAAGTGCATCAGTAAAGTACTAGTACTTTTTGGTCGATTTTGTTTAAAAGCTTCGTGTCACGTCCCATGGGGGTGCCTAACTTAAATATAAAATTTCAACTTCCTAGCTCTTTTCGTTCTTGAGATATTTTGTTCACAGACAGACACACAGACAGACCATGTCGCGAAAACCACTTTTTTGGATTCAGGGGACCTCAAAACGTAAAGATCCATCAAAATCTCGACATCGAATTTTTGACATGAATCCAATACTTTCTCTCTATATATATATTACATATATACATAGGTAAGAGAAAGTAAAAAAACAGAATACAACTTTCGATTGCCGAATGTAAGAGAAAGTTGTGTGCTGTGCGACCAGTCACAGCAGATTTTTGAAACGTGAAAAATGAATTCATTACTTAAAATAATAAATAAAATTAAAATTGTGCTTATTACATTATTTAAAATCGAAAAATATTTGATTGCTGTGTGAGTTTGAATGAGAGATTTTCTCCTTTTCTATTCTAATTGAGTCTCTTGATAAAAAATTATTTTTTATTCTTTTATTATTTGTTTAAATTATTTTATTACGATAATAGAAGAAGTATTTTTGGCCTTATTTGAATTATATTAAATAAAACAAATAGAATCCAATGGTCCAAGGCTCGTCTGGTCACTTGGGCTAGACACAGCCGTTCAACCTTCAAAGCTTGTTTTTTTTTTAATGGCAATTCTCAGAAAGGCATTGTTAAAAAATACACAGAAACAGGCTTCTACTATCTAACCTGAGAAATTTGACCCTCTTTCTCTCTCGCTAATAAGTGATGCTTTAAAACTAGTAAAAAAAAAAAATTACAATTAAATAAAAATATCTGGTGTGACTGATGGCACAGCACACAACTTTCTCTTACCTTCGGTAATCGAAAGTTGTGTTATGTGCTTGTTACATCAGATTTTTTTGGGTCGAGATATACTTAGTTTCCGTTGATATTTAAAATTTATAAACATTGGAAAATATTTATATTTTGTTACCATGGAAACCATTTCTCCTATCTTTCCAATGAATTGATTTTTACTTTCTCTTACCCTATATATGAAATATATAGAGAGAGAAAGTATTGCGATCATGTCAAAAATTCGATGTCGAGATTTTGATGGATATACATGTTTTGAGGTCCCCTGAGTCCAAAAAAGTGGGTCCCGCAAATTGGTCTGTGTGTGTGTGTGTGTGTGTGTGTGTGTGTGTGTGTCTGTGTGTGTGGAACCATTTTTTTAGCATGAAGGAATTGAGCTACCGGATTGAAATTTTATATTTAACTTAGGTACCTTTGAAGAATCTCAAAATAAGCTTTTGAACAAAATCGGCCAAAAAGTACTAGTACTTTACTGATGTACTTTTTCAGTTTTTTTCGATTTTCTCAAAATTCCCTCCAAGGATTTTTTTTAAAATTCATAAATGAACTATTTTTTAGATGCTCTTTAAAATGTATATTCTCATTTTGCCGTTGAAATCTTCTGAAGACCACTTTACTCTTGTTCTTCATAGGAAAGATAGAAATGGTTGCCATGGTAACGGAATTTAAATCTTTTTCTTTTTATTAGATTAAAAATCAATTATTATTTAAATTCCCATTTATTTTTATTTTATTTGTGTCTTTAAATGCTTAGGAGAAAACATATATATCTCTCTCTCTCTCACTTGCAAACATTATCGCCTGTCTCTCCGCCTTCTCTCATAGGCCTAATGTTAATTTCCTATAGGGATTTGTATGTTAATTTCGATTCAAAAGGGGGTCCCCTTTGGAACTTTTTACGCATTTAAAATTTTTTTTCCAATTCTTATGAAATTTTGTATTTATTTACGATTCTATATTGTGTATAAAATGTCCAAATATGAGATTAAAATTTTGAAAAATAACCATAGTTTATTTGAAGCAGTCAACATTTAAAATGCAAGTTTGAAACTAAGGTGCTATCGGAAACTAAATATATCTCGACACAAAAAATCTGGTGTGACCAGCACGGTGCGCAACTTTCTCTTACCGAAGGGTAAGAGAAAGTTGTGTGCTGTGCGCCAGTCACACCAGATTTTTTTAATTTTAATCAAAATTGTTAGAGCGAATTTCTGAAAAAGTACATCAGTAAAGTACTAGTACCCTTTGGCCGATTTTGTTCAAAAGCATATTTTCACGCTCCAAGAGGGTGCCTAATTTAAATATAAAATTTCAACCACATAGCTCAATTCCTTCAAGCTTTAAATTGAACCCAGACACAGACAGACAGGCCATGTCGCGAAAATCACTATTTGGATTCAGGGGATCTCAAAACGTGTATATCCATCAAAATGTCGACATCGAATTTTTGACATTAATCCATTACTTTCTTTTTCTCTCTAAATATATTAGCATATATAGAGGGAAGAGAAAGTAAAAAATATACCCCCTCCCCAAAGAAAAAGTTAAATGACGCCGCTGCTAAAAAAATAAATAAAAATAAAAATTTCCTAATTTAATTGAGATCTTCTGTTTATTATTTTGGATTGATAGTCAATCCAATTGAAATAAATTGTCACATGAGACGGAATGCGAACCCGCGACCCTTGCTTGATACACATGGCCACTACACCAAGGCCCGAGGGCAAAAATAGTTGATTTATGAAATTTAATCAAAATCTAGCTCAATTCCTTCATGCTTTAAATTGACCCAGTCACATGCCTTAGGCGAGCAATTGTAAAATTTCCAAAAAGTGAACAAGAATAAATTTGATGCGTTTGCTTCAGGGGTCCAGGGGGCGTTTGATTGTGCATTAACACCCGGGCTCTAAGGTTAGATAGAGCTGTGATTATCCCTGCGTTAAAGGATTTAGAACTCTGATAAAAAATTACAAGGCAATAGGAAACTAAACCTAGCCCGTCTCAACCTAATAAAATTCTAATTAGATTGATGAGCTCATACAACGAAACCTAAAAGACCAATAAGGAAATAAAGACAATTCTTATTAAAAAGATTGTTTTTTAGGATTATAAAAATCTTATCCAAATTTTATAAAATTTCATTTCCGAGAAAACGGTGACATATGATACAAATTAATCTTTCTCTCCTTAGAATCAGAATTCAAGGCGCATGTCTGTTTTCTATCCAAATGAGTCCATCGGATATATTTGGACCCCTAGCAGAAGAGGCGGATACTCTACCACTGTGCTATGGCCCAAGGACGAGCAAGAATTTAAAGACCTTTTTGACATGTTAGATTCAAATGCTTTAAGCATTATTAAAAAATATATCTTTTCTTATAAGTTCTATTAATTATGTATTATTTAAGGTAATTTTAAGCAATAAAAGATTCTAAATAATAAATTTCTAGTTTTATTCGAATGTGAAATTAATTTAATCCCCTAGGAACGAAAACAGAGGGAATGCTTAGTTTTGAGAAAATTTTGAAAATTCTCAAAGTTCAAAGGCTATGGGCCACGTGTTCCTGTTTTACCAATGAGTTCAAATTTTGTAGAGATTATTTTTTAATGCATTGGAAAAGATCTACGGGTAGCTGCTATTAAATTTATAAAAAAAAAAAATGTTGACGTCTATAAATAAGAACCCAAATAAATGTAAGTAAAAACAATAAATTAGGGTATTAGATAATTGTGCCGGGGGTCAAAATTGTGAGGGTCTCTAATAAACCCCTAATTTCTGTGAGCGTAGATAAATAAAAGCTATAGCTATAGCTTTATAATTAATAGAAAAGACCAGTTTTGCATTTTGCCTCAAATCGATTGCCAAATAAGAGCGATATAGCAACTTTTTGAAAAGCGATTTGGTGCTCGAGAAGAAGGCAAGCCAAGACCCACTCCAGGCTCCTTGCCTGATCTCGGAGCGCCGAGCGAATTAGAAAAAAAAATCTCACCCTCTCCATCATTTGGCCAAATGAGTGATTTCATCGTTTTATGATCAAATTTTATTAAATTTAATAAAGATTTTATCTTCTTTATATATAAAGTCCATGTAAAAATATAAATTACTATAAAAATAAGAGATTGCATTTTTTTAAATAATTATTTGAAATACGACTACAGACGAGGAATTAATCAAATGCAAAATCTTTTTCTTTAAACAAAGAGATGTTTATTTCTCATAAATATAATATTAATAAATTAAACCCTTCTTTTTTCATAAGGTCAATTTCCAAGTATGTTAGAGAATTTTATTCGATTCTATTTACTTAAATATTTCTTTTTCCGATATCAGAGATCATGAAAAAGTTTAGTTTTTTTTATTATAAATTTAAAATCTATAAAAAAAATATGGGGAATGACTTCCCCGAGACTTTCTCGCATATTCTTTTGGGATTACGTTTGGATGTGTGTGTGTGTGTGTGTGTGAACACGATTGCTTAAAAACCAAAGCAGCTAGATGAATGAAATTTGGTATATGCTCTTTAAACTAAAATTATAGATTTATTTCAACTTTTGGAGTAAATACGTCACCTGGAAGTAGTAATTTACCTAATAAGTTTTTTCAGAAATTTTGAAATTTTCAATTTTTTTTATCATATTGTGATAAAGTAGTCTATTTGAAAAAGTTTTTATTCTTTGACATTTTTTCAAAAACTGAATAGATTTTTAGTTATCGAAGGTAATTATTAAAATAATTTTTTTGTTTGATATTTTTTTTTTTTTCTAATTTGTTGAGTATAAAAAAAATAACTTTTTTAAATCTAATAGCTCCTGAGAAAAGGCAGAAAAATCGAGAAAATTTGGGTTAAGCAAGGCTAGAACTGCTGGGCCGTGGATAGGTGACCCGCTGAGTGTTGAGTCTCTCACCTGCTGGAAGCCATTTTATTTAATTTCCCAAAAGTCAAATGATCTTAGAGGCCGAAA
The DNA here is from genome assembly GCA_023213315.1 of Euborellia annulipes. Lineage (NCBI taxonomy): Eukaryota > Metazoa > Arthropoda > Insecta > Dermaptera > Anisolabididae > Euborellia > Euborellia annulipes. Next base: position 85,454 of record JAKCPI010012979.1, on the reverse strand, counting down.
TATAAATTGAAAATACAATTAACTTTAACACCCGTCTCAGGAAGAAAAATAAATAAATCCCACCTCATTAATCAATCAAAAGTTAGAATATATTTATTTCCTTTATTAAAATAATTTTTTCATATTCATTTTTTTAAATTATTTAATTTGTTTTTTTCTTCTTCTTTGATGAATAAAAAAAAAAAAAAAACAAATAGTTTTATTACTTTTTTTTATTTCTAGGAAAAGATGACGTCACGCGTATTGTTTGGAATCCGGTGCATGTGCACCAAGGACGGAGACTGAGCATCTTTAAGCGACTCTCTCCATCTCACTCGCACTCATTACCTTCGCTCTCTTTCTATTCAAATGCTATTCCAGAGACTTTTATACACCACAATATTTGAATTTTTGCTTTTTCGAGGAGGGGGACGCCTTTTAGGCCCCCTCCCCCCCTTTAGGTTGTCCCCTTCGTGATATTTATACTATTTTATGAAATTTGTTTGATTAAATTAGATTAATTTCATTTTAACAAAATGGTTTATAGAATGGGCACCAGAGGCGCAGCACTTGCCGGCGGTGCCTTGTAATTATGCAATCATTTGCTTGCAAGGCTGTCTGTCTTTATTCAATTCGAGTCCCTAAAGGAAAAAAATAAAGAAAAATTTAATTATATAACAATATTTATTATTTTTCCTTAGAGAGATTTAATTATTTAATTACTATAATTTTTCATAAGGCAAGACAATCAACTCAATGCTATCCAACTTGGAAATTCTAGAATTTTTTGCGTCTGCCCTTTTGAGAAATTGCGGACCCGAGTCTTTTTCCTGGACTCTCCATAACGTCCTCTATAAGACGGCAAAATTACGGGAAGTTGGTGACAGACGGACAGACGGACACTCCGCTATTATAAATATAGATTTTTCTTTCTCTTACCTCTATATATATTAATATATATAGAGTCGCGGTTCCCAACCCGTGGGCCGCGGCCCAGTTGTGCGCCGCCCGCGGGCTGATTGAACCTGGGCCGCGGACGTCTAAGAGAAGATAAAAATTATTAAAATAAAAAAAATAAAAAATTTTTCAATTTTTTTTTCCCCCACATAGGTTCGAAGTGAACTTCCAAATCTGGTAATTGCAATTGAAGCAATTTAGGTTGCCTATGTTCCATCCAAAAAAATTGAATGTTTATTCTCAAAGAGAATAATATTTTTTCTCAGGTATTTTTTTTTTCTTTTAATAAAACTTAGGTTGATATACATTTAAGATGATATAAAACATAACGAATCCTTGCGATATAAGATCTAAAAACTTTAGTCCTTTGATGAAATTTAAACAGAGTAGAGGGGGGATATAATATTTTTTTTTTTTTTTAGAAAGACAGAAATGGCCTGAGTTGCCGAAAAGACTGTGTGAATGTGTGTGTGAGTGTGAGTGTGAATGAGAAAAAAGTGTGATGTTTAAAAAAAAAAAAAAAAAAAAAAAAAAAACAGTGAACAAGAATAAATTTGATGCATTTGCTCGCCGAAGGCAAGAAAGGGGGTCCAGGGGGCGTTTGATTGTGCATTAACACCCGGGCTCTAATAATCACAGATTTATGCTGAGGAACGTTGACAGATGATACAAATTAATCTTTCTCTCTTTAGAATCAGAATTCAAGGCGCATGTCTGTTTTCTATCCAATTGAGCCCATCGGATATATTTGGACTCCTAGCAGAAGAGGCGGATACTCTACCACTGTGCTATGGCCCAAGGACGAGCAAGAATTTAAAGACCTTTTTGACATGTTAGATTCAAATGCTTTAAGCATTATTAAAAAATATATCTTTTCTTATTAGTTCTATTAATTATGTATTATTTAAGGTAATTTTAAGCAATAAAAGATTCTAAATAATAAATTTCTAGTTTTATTCGAATGTGAAATTAATTTAGCCCCCTGGGAACAAGGGCGGATACAAGGGGGGGGTATAGGGGTAATTACCCCCCCCCAGAGATTCGAAAAAAGTACCTTTTTTTCGCAAAAAAATTTATTTTTAATGTAAAATTTTTAAAATTAATACTTAAAAATTTGATGTGTATTTTTATTCTGGCAAACAAGCACAGAATGCGCTTTTAAATGACCGAAATTAAAAAAAAATAGTGTGCTGTGCGACGAGTCACACCAGATTACCCCCCCCCCCCGAGAAACACCTCTGGATCCGCCCTTGCCTGGGAACGAAAACAGAGATGCTTAGTTTTAAGAAAATTTTGAAAATTCTCAAAGTTCAAAGTCTATGGGCCACGTGTTCCTGTTTTACCAATGAGTTCAAATTTTGTAGAGATTATTTTTTAATGCATTGGAAAAGATCTACGGGTAGCTGCTATTAAATTTATAAAATAAAAATGTTGACCTCTATAAATAAGAACCCTAATAAATGTAAGTAAAAACAATAAATTAGGGTATTTGATAATTGTGCCGGGGGTCAAAATTGTGAGGGTCTCTAATAAACCCCCAATTTCTGTGAGCGTAGATAAATAAAAGCTATAGCTATAGCTTTATAATTAATAGAAAAGACCAGTTTTGCATTTTGCCCCAAATCGATTGGAAAATAAGAGCGATATAGCAACTTTTTGAAAAGCGATTTGGTGCTCGAGAAGAAGGCAAGCCAAGACCCACTCCAGGCTCCTTGCCTGATCTCGGAGCGCCGAGCGAATTAGAAAAAAAAATCTCACCCTCTCCATCATTTGGCCAAATGAGTGATTTCATCGTTTTGGTCAATTTCCAAGTATGTTAGAGATTTTATTCGATTCTATTTATTTAAGATCTTTTTCAGCATCTGAGGTCATTTTGACCCCGTCTTTATTTATTTCAATTGATTGTTAGCCAATGCATGTTACAGAAAGCAAAATACTTCATATAAGGACGAATAGTTTTTTTTTTTTTTTTTTAATCAATTCATTTTTTACTTTCTCTTACCTTATATACATGTTAATATATAGAGAAAGTATTGGATTCATGTCGAGATGAGATTTTGAAGGATATACACGTTTTGAGGTCCCCTGGTGGTTTTCGCGACATGGTCTGTCTGCAGGGCCGTAAAGTTCAAATAGATATGGTATAAAAAATTTATTGTACACAAAAATATATTACATTATTTATATGATAAGATTATTAAATTTTCATTCAATTGTCCTCTTCTTTATGCAGTGGCGTAACGTACACCCACCGATGCGGGGGGGGCGGTCAAGTGTATCAGAATTTTTTTTTTTTTTTTTCATTTATTTGACTTTCGGCCAGAAGCCATTACATTCCAAATGTACAAAATACAACATAAAACAATACAAAATAAAATCAGAAAAATTTAAAATATTTCTTTTTCCGATATCAGAGATCATGAAAAAGTTTAGTTTTTTTATTATAAATTTAAAATCTATAAAAGAATATGGGGAATGAGTTCCCCGAGACTTTCTCGCATATTCTTTTGGGATTACGTTTGAATGTGTGTGTGTGTGTGTGAACACGATTGCTTAAAAACCAAAGCAGCTAGATGGATGAAATTTGGTATATGCTCCTTAAACTAAAATTATAGATTTATTTCAATTTTTTGAGTAAATACGTCACTTGGAAGTAGTACATTACCTAATAAGTTTTTTCAGAAATTTTGAAATTTTCAATTTTTTTATCATATTGTGGTAAATTACTCTATTTGAAAAAGTTTTTATTCTTTGACATTTTTTCAAAAACTGAATAGATTTTTAGTTATCGAAGGTAATTATTAAAATAATTTTTTTGTTTGATATTTTTTTTTTTTTTTTTTTAATTTGTTGGGTATAAAAAAACTTTTTTAAATCTAATAGCTCCTGAGAAAAGGCAGAAAAATCGAGAAAATTCGGGTTAAGCAAGGCTAAAAACTGCTGGACCGTGGATAGGTGACCCGCTGAGTGTTGAGTCTCTCACCTGCTGGAAGCTATTTTATTTAATTTCCCAAAAGTCAAATGATCTTAGAGGCCGAAATATAAATTGTAAAATACAATTAACTTTAACACCCGTCTCAGGAAGAAAAATAAATAAATCCCACCTCATTAATCAATCAAAAGTTAGAATATATTTATTTCCTTTATTAAAAAAATTTTTTCATATTCATTTTTTTTAAATTATTTAATTTGTTTTTTTCTTCTTCTTTGATGAATAAAAAAAAAACAAATAGTTTTATTACTTTTTTTATTTCTGTCTTAAATAGCTTCTAGGAAAAGATGACGTCACGCGCATTGTTTGGAATCCGGTGCATGTGCACCAAGGACGGAGACTGAGCATCTTTAAGCGACTCTCTCCATCTCACTCGCACTCATTACCTTGGCTCTCTTTTTATTCAAATACGATTCCAAAGCCTCTTATACACCACATTATTTGAATTTTTGCTTTTTCGAGGAGGGGGACGCCTTTTAGGCCCCCCCCCCTCCCCTCCCCCTTTAGGTTGTCCCCTTCGTGATATTTATACTAATTTTATGAAATTTGTTTGATTAAATTAGATTAATTTCATTTTAACAAAAGGGTTTTTAGAATGGACACCAGAGCGCGCAGCACTTGCCGGCGGCAAATTATTAAAATTAAAAAAAAAATAAAAAATTTTTCAATTTTTTTTTCCCCACATAGGTTCGAAGTGAACTTCCAAATCTGGTAATTGCAATTGAAGCCATTTAGGTTGCCTATGTTCCATCCAAAAAAATTGAATGTTTATTCTCAAAGAGAATAATATTTTTTCTCAGGTATTTTTTTTTTTTTTCTTTTAATAAAACTTAGGTTGATATACATTTAAGATGATATAAAACATAACGAATCCTTGCGATATAAGATCTAAAAACTTTAGTCCTTTGATGAAATTTAGACAGAGTAGAGGGGGGATATAATATTTTTTTTTTTAGAAAGACAGAGCTTTCTTGGCAAAAATCACCCCCCCCCCCCCCCACCACCCTCCGAACAGGTGAAGCGACTCGCAATTTTATTTTCGGTCACATCACATCCATCTGGATACTCGTGTGACGATATCGGCAAATTTGGCCTTCCAGCCACGACCCGGCTTTTTTTTCATCCTTCTTCTTTAATTAAAAAAAAAAGACTGATTTATCTTTTGAGAATTCTAGAAGAGCTAAGGAAAGAATGGTGGGGGGATTTCGATTTGAATTCTTAACATTGTACTGTATATTAATATAATGACAAATCGTAGGCTAACAACAAATCCTCTTATCATAATATTGTAAATAAAAAAACTAATAAATGGCGAAATTTTGATAGATCAGTTTAATTGTAAAAATCTGGTGTGAATGTTCGCACAGCACATAACTTTCTCCCACCCTTAGGCAATCGAAAGCACCGTGCTTGTCACACCATATTTTTTTTTTGCCGATTAGCACCTCAGTTCCAAACTTGAGTTTTAAAATATACAAAATTCCAAAAGAATTGGAAAATTTTTTTTTATGTTTAAAAAGTTCCAAAGGAATCGAAATTAACATGCAAATCCCCATAGGGATTTAACATTGGATCTATGGATGGAAGAAATGGAAAATGAATTTGAAAAATCTGAAATACTAACTACATCAGTAAAGTGTGGTTCAGGGTAAAATGAGAATATATATTTTAAAGATGATTTAAAAAATAAGTGTTTAATGAATTTTATTTAAAATAAATTTCCCTCTTTGACTCACCAAACAGTGGCGTAGTGAGCTTAACTTGCGCCCGGGGCACAATACCTTTTAACGCCCCCCCCATTCGAAAACCATATAATATTATGTGTAAAATATACAAAATTATTATATTACAGTGGCACTAAATTTAAAATATATTTTCCAGAAATCAATTATAAAAATAAAAATTATCCAGCAATTTTTTGTTTTGCGGACCATTTGGCGCCCCTTTGTGAGTAGCGCCCGGGGCATGATGACTCCCCTTGCCCCCCTCTCGCTATGCCATTGGGCTCAAATTCCTTTTATTCTGGCCAATCAGTGCCCTGATAGGCACACACACACAGGGACAGGAAGTCAGCAGTACCTCTTTATATCATATTATGATTATGAATTTTGATAGAGCCGATTTTTAGAAATTCGAAAAAACCTGAAAAAGTACTTCAGTAAAGTACTAGTACTTATGGGCTGATTTTGTTCACAAGCTTATTTTCGGTGTCTCGGAAATATAAAATTTCAATCCCGTAGCTCCTTAAAATCGTTTCACCTAGTCAGACCAATTTACGGGACTTTTTTGTACTCAGGGGACCTCAAAACATGTATTTCCATCAAAATCTCAACATCCAATTTTTTACTTGATGGCAATAATTTATATATATTACATATATAGATAGGAGAAAGTAAATAGTATTTGTAAAAAAGACCGATGGTGACTAGCAGTGCCGTAACAAGGGTATGAAGCGCCTGTGGCAAGTGTCTAACTTGCGCCCCCCCCCCCCCATAAAGGTGGATTCACACCGGGACCTGACTTGACTTGATTTGAATCCGGTGGCGAACCCAACATATGTATTCCTATGTAGGTGCATTGATAATATGATTTAAAAAAAAAAATAGTGCAGGAGGTGGATTTGAACTCGCGAAGTTTGGTTACGTGAGAATGGAAAAAAATATAGTTTGCTTGAGGACGAATTAACAGCTTGAGCCAAACTTTAATTGATTCAAACAAGGAAAAATTAGCCATATAAGAAACATGAAATAAAAGAGGTATTAAAAAAATGTTAATATTTCACATATGATATATCATTTTTAATTACTTTTTATGCGGATTAATAATTTAGATTCAAAATTCCAATAGCATCCATAGTTTTCAAATTATTCAATGGGCAAACGTCACATTTTGAATGCCCTAATGTAATTAAACAAAAAACTCTATATAACATATGACACATGTTAATAATTCTTAAATTTCCCCTGATTCCAAATAACTAAACCCCTTTTAATTATATGATCTAATTTGGGAGTTATTGGCGATCAAAGTTAAGCTTATTTTCGCCCTTAACACTCAATTCTATATTATCGAAAAAGCTTATTTAGCATTGTCTGATTAAAACCAAATTTTTACCAGAGATTTATAATTAAAAAATGAGTTTTTTTTAAAGTTTCATTGAGATTGGTAAAGAAATAAATAAGATATTGACTATTTTGTAAATTGATTTTTAGAATTCGGGATACCGATTTGGTAAAGAGAGCGATCTCTGAACCGTGTCTGGCCTTGCAACCAGAATCCCGAATTCTAAAACTCAATTTACAAAATCGTCAATATTTTATTTATTTCTTTACCAATCTCAATGAAACTTTAGAAAAAAACTCATTTTTTAATTATAAATCTCTGGTAAAAATTTGGTTTTGATCAGACAATGCTAAATAAGCTTTTTCGAAAATATAGAATTGTGAGTGTTGATGTCATTAAGGTCGAAATTAAGCTTAAATTTGATCGCCAATAACTCCCAAATTAGATCATATAATTAAAAGGGGTTTAGTTATTTGGAATCAGGGGAAATTTAAGAATTATTAACATGTGTCATATATTATATAGAGTTTTTGGTTTTTTGGTTATTTTTATATAAGAGATAAATTTTCTCGACCTCTCCTTCCCCCCTCTCCACAGCCTAACTACGCCAGGTACCCATGAGGTGGCGACACCTTCCGGAGCGAATAAAACTCACGTTACAGCTAGTATAAGATAATCTCACCGGCACACAAATTTTTATATAAGAAATAAATTTTTTTTTAATTTAATAAGAATCACCAAAGTTTTGTTTATTTTATTATTAATTAAAAGAATACATTTAATAATAATATTTACGTAATTTTTTTTGAAATAAATTATTTATTCTATCTATATTAGATGGCAGTCAAATGCTTTTGATTTTATTCAAATGCTCGTTTCGGGCCGCAAGAGAGATAGCTATGCTCGTTGAGGGCCTAGGTGTTGAGGGAGGGTGATTGTCACGTCACCACCCCCTTCCCCTACTCTGTAGCAAAGCTTAAACTCGTTTTCAAGCTGAAAAATTACCCCTCCTAGCACCTTCAATCAGAGCCCTCTAGCCTTTAAGTGATGCTGTCCGGCGTGAGGAGATTCAGTAGCCGGAGAGGCTTCAACAAGACGACATTAAATCTGTGCTTCTCTTATCTATCAACAATGAACCGCCTTTGACCATTTTAACAATCCAAGCTAACGGTTTTTTCTGCATATCTCAACGTTGTTTTTTGGTTAATCATCTTTCATTTAGAGGTAAATACTAATTTATCTTTAATAATTCATATTTTATTTTAAAATATGGTAAATAAAAATTTTAATCAATTGTTATATATGTAATAATCAAATTAATTAAAATATTTTTTTATTGTTAGTGCATCTCTTTAATTTCAATATATAATACTTTATCATAAAAAAATAAATAAGTAAATCGTGTTTTGAGCGGCGTAACTAGCCTTTGAGGGCGGAGGGGGCGAAGCTCAACTGGGGCGCCGTTTTTGGTTCGACTTTTTTTTTTTTTTAGTATTCGACCCTCATTCGGGCTTTTTTGTGTAATTTTCCTCCGAATTTGTGATATAAAATGACAGGGGCGTATATAGAAATTTTTTTCGGGGGGGGGGGCCCGAACTCAAAAATTTTTCTGTGGAAATTTTTTTTTTAAGAAACTAAGTTTTTTTTCACACGAAATTTTTTGCGGAACATTTTTTTCTTTTGCGGAACCAAAGTTTTCCGTCTTGCGAAAAAATTTGTTGCGCTGATGTCTGTATATCCCTATATATGTATATGTGTTTGGGAAATTTCGGGGGGGCCCGGGCCCCCTCGGCCCCCCCCCCCTTATATACGCCCCTGTAAAATGAATTTATTATGAAATTTTCAAAAAAAAGCAGTAGATTTTGGGAAAAAGTGGATGCGAGAGGGGCGTCAAAGGTTTAATGGCGCCTGGGGCGGGGGGGGCGAGTGCCCCTCCCTCGCTCCCACCTGGATACGCTACTGCGTGTATTGTGAGGAGGTATTCCAAGTAGAGTGGCGGAACCAGGGGACGATTTTAGAGCCGGCTTTCACGCTCACTCCCAGGGAGTTCATTATTGGTTATCACTAGGGTCCGACCGAAACAAGATTTTCAGCCGAAACCGAAACCGAATATTCGGCCTCAACCTTAGTTTCGGCCGAAACCGTAACCGAAACCGAAACTTGTATTTCCTATAAAAATTTTTTTTCATTTTACCTTTTTTTAGGGAGACCAAATTTTTTTCTCCCTCAAGTGCAAATCATTTGACCTTTTTTTTTTTGCATGCGAGTCTCATCCCATCTTTTCAGACTCAGGTTTCGGCCGGCCGAAAGTTTCGGCTACTTTTTGGCCGAAACCATGATTTTTGGCAGAAACTGGCCGAAACCGTAACCGAAACCGAATATTCGGTCGGTTCCTAGTTATCACACTCTTTATACAAATTCACAAAACTCATTTTAAGGGTAGGTGTCCCCTCCCCGTGGATTTGCTCCTGCTTCTCATGCCTATTTGAGTATAATGGACAGATATTATGATTTGGAAATAATTTCTCTTCTATTTATTTTACTCCCAAGCGAGAGCCTTTCCTCTTTTATCTCTCTCTCTCTCTCTCTCATTCGCCAACTTCTATTACTTTCTCTTACCTATATATGTATATATATATATATATATATATATAGAGAGAGAGAGAGAGAGAGAGAGAGGTACTCATGTCAAAAATTCGTTGTCGATGAATATTTTCCCTATATATACTCATTAAAAAAAATTTCACAATGGGAAAAATTATATTGGTTTTTAATAGACAAAAAATTTCCAGAACAAGACAGGGGGAGGGGGCATTTGTCCTGGCTACGCCCTTGTATATATCAGTTTTACTACTAGTCTTATACTTAAAATAAAGAGCTGAAATTTTTTTCGGCTTACACCCTAGACCAGTGGTTTCCAAACTTTATGTTAGAACGCCCACCCCCCTCATTTTAAAAAAATAATACAAAAACAAAATTTTTTAATGCTAAAAAATATAAATTTATATAAAAACATTTTTTTTATTTATTCTTATTTATTATTTTATTTATAAAACTAGCAATCATTTAGCAGTTTGGAAAACACTGCCCTAGACTCCTCCTTAGTTTTCCCATTTCTCGCGTCTTTCGCTTTTTCTTAATCACATGCAGCAACTTTCAGTCTTCTTGTTATAGATGGTAAATAACATCATGGAAGCCGAATGAATGCTTGGATAAAATCCCAGTACAATTTCGAGTTTTTTTCGTAAGCTCGTCCCTCTCTTAATATAGCCTATTTCTCATATATTTATTATTTTTTTTAATTAATAAATTTTTTTCTTTACATTTCATTTTAATTAACAAACTTATTTTTATCTCAATAAACGTTATTTTAATATTGAATAAACTATTGTTAATATTTTTTTTCAATCAAGTTCAAATTTACGCTTTGTTGTTTTTGATTAAAGTTTTTATTAAAAAAGACCTTTTTATTTTTACTAAATAAATATATTTGAATCGATTTTATTTTATTTACTAAAGTTCATTGTACAGAATCGAGAACACACTCAAGGAGAATTCGCCTTCGATGTCTTCTCAAAGCCTCAAGAGTAGCTATACTACACGACAGTTTCAACTCTTCTCAACTCTAATGGATAATTTAATCAGGCAAGACTCAACATTTACCAATTGTTGCGAAAAAGAAAACAGCAAAAAATCTTTTAGGGATAGACCGGCCGAAATAATTACCCAAATATAAGGTGGTTCTTAAAAATATTTTCCTGTTTTCTTTCTTCGACAACTCATCTCATCCAACGAACATTTTTATACTTTCACCGGCTGTGAATCATAATGACGAAAGTCCGAAAATTCATTTTTTGAGTTAAGCCTAGCAAACGTTAAAACGTCTTCTCTTTTGAGTGGCAAAGTGGCGAAAATATATTTCCATTCTTTGTTATTGATTCTGGCCTATTCATTTGTTGCCCGGCTATTTAAATGTATATGTTTATAAAACTTTCAAACGCCTTTTCTCGAATTGTTGAATTTCGGACTTTCGCCACAATGGTTCTCAGCAGGCGATATTATGAAATATCCTTATCTAGTATTTGACTTTAAAATTTTTTTTTACATTTTTTTTTTGTTTTTCAATTTATTTCTCTATTTTCATAGTTAAATATTAATAATTATCAAAATTAGACACTTTTGTTTGTAGATGGCCGTAACGGAAAATCAATTTTAATTCTAAGAACCGTAGGCCAAAAATAAATATTTTTTCCGTTCATTTGTAGATATTTCGATCCCACTGATATGGAATCATCCTCAGTACAGGTTTCTGTTCTTTGTGTACCAGATTAATAGGAGGGGAGGATGTCAGACAAACAGGATCTCTATCGAATGAAAATCCCAATAATATTGGGATCGAATAAATCCCAATATTGGGATCTTCATTCGATAGAGGCTATCATGTATGGCTGACATCCTTTTCTCCTATCAATCTAATCTCTGGACAGACATTTTTCGTACCATTTGTATTTTTATTCCCCACCCCAGAGTTCAGACAATGTCACAACCAGGGTAGGGGGAGAGAATGGCCTCAAGGGAATGATTTTATGATCTTTTCATTTTAAGGCCGTATTGTCTTAGTAATTCCTCCTCCGGTAGTGAATTTAAATACATATTTGTATTTCGAATAAGGAACTTTATGAGTAGGGCAGTCAGCAGAAATAAAATAACTTTATATTATTGTCAACGTATCGGGACCGCATCGCTCCCATCCTCAGGCCGAAATAATTGTATAGTTTTATAAAGTATATACAACAAATAATAACAATACGTATATTGTGCATACTAATATAACGAAATTGGCAGTAGTTTATTGTACTAATTATATATATCTAAAGGCTGTTTTCACACCTTGACAGCCTTTAGCTATATAATAGGTCTGTTCGTTTCACTTGCCATTGCAGTATAATTTACACATAATTTGCCCTGCATTCTGTTCGTTTCATTTTTTTCACGCTAGGTGGAAAACTTGCACCTTTTCACCAAGATAGCGTGTACTTTTTACCATTGCAAGTGAAACGAACAAACCTAATTAGTACAATATACAACTGTCAATTTCGTTAAATTATTATGCACAATATACGTATTGTTATTATTCGTTGTGTATATTTTATAAAACTATCCATCTATTGTTCGACAATTATTTCGTTATGATGATGCGTTCCGATGCGTTCCCGAAACGTCGACGAAATAATATAAAGGTTTTTTATTTCTGTTTCTTATTCATTCATCACAACAGCATTTCTTTTCTTCAATGAATATTTGTATTTCTTTTAAATATTGTATTGTTAACTGCAAATTCATTCAAATCCCGAAGGTTCCTAATTACTGCAAAGCAGAAAAGTCCTTTAAAAAAAATCATAACCCCCCCCCCCCTTCTATAAAATATATCCTGGCTGTTATTAATGTCGACCTTGAATACCAATTGAAATATAAATTTTTAATAATAGTTTAGTTAACAAATCGTGCATTCACAGATCTGGTTTTTGTCGGATTATTTTATGAAATTTTTATTTTAACTACTCGTGTGCGATCAAGTTATTAAATCAATTTATTATTTATTTCCAACCACTCAACCTTGCATCGATTTATAGCTTTTTTTCCAAAATGGCTTGTCAAATTGATATTTTAAGTTATTTCCAATTAATTATAAATAAAGGGAATCAGTATCAGTAGAAGAAATGTTAGAAAAGACGTATGGCTAGCTATTTACTTTCTCCTCTGATGTATTATAAACTACTATTAGCTGTGTACTAGAAATAATTTAGTAAGAAAGTCTTCTTTTTTTTCTATCTTTAGAAACCACTATTAATCTTATAGGATAGCTCGGGTTATTTATTTATAAATCTGTTCAATTTTTTTTCCGTTGACCTTCATCTTAGATAACAAATAAAAACCTCTTATTAAGAGAAAATTTATAATTTGTATTAATAATTAATAAATTTTAGAGAATTTTATTCAACTACCTTAAAAAAAAAAAAAAAAATTATGGTTATCTCCGAATTAATCGATATCTTATACTATTAAACGATCATTGTTTCTCGAAAACGGCTCTAACTATTTTTTTTAAATTTTAAATATACGAAAATATGTTTAATATGTTGACAAATATACCCTCATCCCTGATTTACTTTGACACTAGACCAGTGATGGCGAACCTATATCCTGTAGGCCAGACACTGTCCCACGTAAGCTTTTTAATTCACCCACAGAAACTCACCTAAAAAAAATTGCACGTGAAGGAAGAAAGAGGCGCACTAAAAATTTTTAAATCGTCAAACCAATCCCATTCTTACCCCTTAAGCCAATTGAATTTTAAAGATGCTTAGTTTTAAAAATACTCAGTTAAAAATTTTTAAACTCAACTCTGATGCAATGGGCATTAGTGTCCCAGCCATACTAAAAAATTTGAACAAAATGTGACCCACGTCTCAAAACGGTTCGCCCCTGCACTAGACGATATATTTTAAACTAATATTCTTACGATTTTTGAATATTAATTATTATTTTTAAGTAATTTTAAAAAATTGGAAATTTTTATGGGTCCAGAGGCGTCACTTGGAAGGGGGGAAGGGGCGTTTGCCCCTCCTTCCAAGGGGTCTCATTTTTTTAAAATTTTATATTATTCTAGATAAAATATTTAAAAAAGAGTATATAAACTGTACAAAATTAAACAATTAATTAAATTAAATATCTTTTGGCCAAATTTGAGTACGTATTTGTCAGTAAATTTTATTAAAAAAAAAAGTTTGCCCCTCCCTTCCAGAAAAAAATGTGCCCCCCAAGAAAAAGTTGAAATGACGCCACTATATGGGTGTGTAAGATACAGTAGAAACTTGATTATCCGTATATCAAACATCCTGAGTTCAATTATTCCGATGCGCTATCTTAGTTTTTTTAACATTAATTTACCTAAATTCTTATCTAATTATCCGGATGTTCCATAGCAGATATAATCTAGTTTCTATTGAATTAAAATTAAATAGTTTATTTAGATAGAATTATATTTATTTTTTAAAACAATATTTCAAATTTTACATATTAAATAAAATAAATAATGGATATATTAATTCTAGAAAATAAAATGTTTTTAATTATTTATTAGATAATAATAATTTATTATTTTAAGGGGTAATTTTCACTCTTAATCATTATTATGACACTAGCCTCAATGAACAAATTTTTGAAAATATTTTATTTATATCACTGATGACCAGGGGCGCCGGAACGAATTTGAATCAAGGGGGGGCAAAAAAATTTTTTTTAGAAAATTAAAATAATTTAATATGTTTAAATAGTATAAAACAAAAACAAATCTACTATAAAACTTTAAAAATTTTAAAAAATTTGGTAGTGATTTTTCAAAAATTTGGAAAAAATGAATTTCTTATTCTTTTAATTTAGAAGATTTTATTTTTCAAAAGTAAAAATATATCATTTTTAATAATAAATGAAATAAAAGAAGAAATTTTGCCCCCCTCTGCCCCCCCCCCCTGTGGGATGCCAGGGGGGGCAATGTACCGTTGCCCCCCCCCCCCAAGTTCCGGCGCCTATGCTGATGACAGTTCTCGGAAAATACCCAGGTTTATCGCAGATTAATCTACAGGATTTTCGTGAAAAAAGCGCGCGTTTTTTTTTTTTTTTTTTTAAATAAGTGATATTTAATAAATATAAATGTACCTGTTTAGTTTAAAAGCTAATTCCAATTTTGCTTACTAGAAGGCAGTGTAATTAATATATGTTATCTTGTTAGTCAAATTTTAGCGGCTTTGACATATAAGTTTTCTCAAATTCTTCAATTTCGAATATACATATATTACTGACATAATTTTTTCATCTTTTTATTAAATTAATTTGACCATTTATTTATCTAATTAGAAAATTATACATTAACAGAAAGGGTCAATATGCACAAGATAAAAAAAATTTAAAACCTTAGTAGGATTAGTAATTGTTCAATGTAATAACTGTAAAGTTTTCTTTAAAATTCGAATCTAAACCATAATTACTCTGACATTGCATTAGTATAGGGTTGAAAATACAATCCTCAGGGCAGGACATAACTTGTCTAGAAAATATTCCTGGTACCACCTCCGTACAATTATAGAATCGAGTTGGCTCGTTTGGAATTGGGTAAAGTCCTCCGTCTGTGCAATTCGAATTAAGATTTCCATTAAAGGGAGCACATTCAGGAACATTCTCGGGATGGTCGCAGATCCCAAGGGCTACGTTGAAGGGTAGGGGTGAAGGACACGCGTGGAAGATGGCGGTTTCAATCCGGGATTCTTTATCTATCCGACACTCGAGGAACACATGGCAACTGCCCTCCAGCCGGAAAAAACCGCTCGTAGTGCATCCTGTTAATAGACAAGGATTAATCGCAGGAGTGATCAGTATCTTAACCTCTAGACACCCAATTAAAACGGTTACTTAATACAACCAAAATTTATATGAAGTATTAAATTCAACATACATTCAAGATAGAACATGCATATTTATTTTTTAAATATATAGAGTGCTTCTCTAATGCGCGGAATTGATTCAGGGGGTGGTTATTTTGGTCAAAATAAAGAAGAAAAAAACATGTCTGGAAAAATATCTCACAAAATCCGCCATTTTTTTCACTAAATAATTTATATCTCTGAAACGGCTTGACCTATTCAATTGAATTTTTGAAATTCACTAACTGCTTGTTTGGGGAAATAAATAAATTGATTTTAAATGGGTTTCGTGCAAAAATTTAACTTAATTTGCCAAACCGTTTCAGAAGTAAAAATTATTTATTGAAGAAAAAAAAAAAAAAACAAGAAAATGCAGCTAATGCAATTTATCAACGTTTCAGTCCTAGATCTACATCATCAGAACCGAAAAGTTGGTCGGCTGATTTCAATAAAGAAATTACATTGACTACATTTTCTTCTTGTTTTTTATTTTTCAACATCTAATCTACAGCCATAGATCCCCCTGTTTCAAAAATTATGTAGTGAATAAACAAAATAAAGAAGAAAGAAGGGGTTCAGGATGACAGGGGCGCCGGAGCGAATTTGAATCAGGGGGGGGGGCAAAAATTTTTTTTAGAAAATTAAAATAATTTAATATGTTCAAATAGTATAAAACAAATCTACTATAAAGCTTTAAAAAATTTTAAATAAAATCAAAATTTTAATAAAATTAAAATTTTAAAAAATTTGCTAGTGATTTTATCAAAATTTTTTTATGCTATATTTATACTATTTGAAGGAAATAAATATTTTTAATTTTCTTCTTTTAATTCAATATAAAATGTTTTTAGGAATTAGAAATACAATAGGTTCTATATAAAATATTTTGGGAAAAAATAATTTCTTACTCTTTTAATTTTGTTTTAATTAAAAAGATTTTATTTTTAAAAAGTAAAAATGTATCGTTTTTAAAAATAAATGAAATAAAAGAAGAAATTCCCCCCTCTGCCCCCCCCTATAGGATGCCAGGGGGGAGAATGTACCCTTGCCCCCCCCCCAGTTTCGGCGCGCCCATGCTTGTATAAATATATATTTTGGAAAAAAATGAATTTCTTACTCTTTTATTTATTTTTTTTAATTTAAAAGATTTTTTTTTTAAAAGTAAAAATGTATCATTTTTAAAAACAAATGAAATAAAAGAAGACATATTGCCCCCCTCCTATAGGATGCCAGGGGGGGGGGCAATGTACCCTTGCCCTCACCCCCCCAGTTCCGGTGCCTATGTCCGGATATATGTTTATAGGAACTTTTTTTCTTTATTTTGTTATTGATTAATATAATCCCTGAATTACAGAAACACACTGTATATTGAATACATAAACATCTGGAACACTCACGACATTGTAACAGTGAGAACACTTATTTTTTTTCTTTAAAATTTAGTATTCTAACTAAATTATCACTAAACAAGAATTTTAAACCAAAAATAAATGTTATTGCTAATGAGTAATATTTTAAATAATTTAAAGAAACAGTGGCGTAGCGACGGGGGGGCAAGGGGAGTCATCATGCCCCGGGCGCTACTCACAAAGGGGCGCCAAATGGTCCGCAAAACAAAAAAAATTACTGGATAATTTTTTTTTTTATTATATTTGATTTCTGGAAAATATATTTTAAATTTGGTACCATAGTAATAAGCCTATAATAATTTAGTATATTTTACATGTAATATATGGTTTTCGAATGAGGGGGAGGGGCGCTAAAAGATATTGTGCCCCGGGCGCGAGTTAAGCTCACTACGCCACTGTAAAGAAATGTTTTTATTATAAGACCATTTAATAACACAAACAACGCCTCTGAATCTAATTGGCCCATGCTAGATATACTGTATTTTGTTCCAAACGATTAGGTAACCTGATTGGCGTATCAGGTGACGTTAGTTAACTCTTTGAATTAGTGACCGACTTGACTTGTGCGTGCGAGATCAACAAGTGTCGTGTGAATTTCATTGTTTATATATATATATATATATATATATATATATATTTTTAAAAAAAGCTATTTTATATAAAAAATTGTAACGACTCACTAGGCATCCGTGCGATTTTCAAATCCGAGGACATCGAAATGACGTAACCGACCGCAGAAGACTGGTCTAGAATAATTAAAAAAAAAAATTGATATTAGAATAAACCTTAGCTTACACGTGTCATTTTATTGAAGGATGTAAATTTATAATTGAATTATATCTCCTAATGGATTTATTAAAAAATTCACGTACTACCAAATAGTAAAAACAGAAAACGGGAAATTTGTTGAATGAATTGGTAAATAAAAATATTTTTCAATAAAATTATGAATGAAAAGAAATGAAATTTATAAAAAATAATTCTCACAAATTAAATGTCATGTTAAATTACATATAAAAAAATACTAAAAAATTTAAAATTATGAATTGTATCTCATTCACAATTATTACTATCACTAACTGATTAATTTATAACTATTACGATAATTGATTTCAAAATTAAATTTCAAACTATAAAAAAAAATCCAACAAATTATTAAAAATGTCTAATCATATCTATTATCTATCCATTTTAATTAAAAATAATTAACTAATAATTAAATTATAAATTAAAATTCTAAAATTTATTAAAATAAAATTACTTTAAAATGTTAATCTAAATAAAAAATTAAAATTACAAAAATGAAATCACTTTTAAATTATGACCAAAATAAATATTATATATAAAATTTAAAATAAAATAATTGTTAACAAATCTGTACAATCAAAAAAAATAAAATAAAAAAACTCATTCCATATATAACAAACAAAATTAAAATAATAAATTCTAACTTAAATTGAAAATCATTTAATTATAAAATAGATGTAGTAATGAGACTGAATAATTTTATCAGTGTATTCCTATTGAGGAGTAAGATTTGAAGTGTTACGAGAGAGAAAATTTGGTTTATTTGTAACTTTGCTGGTGACGTAAATCGTCTTTGTTTTAAAATTTTAATAAATAAGGGAAGTCCCATGTGATTTAAGTCGGAATGATGGAGAAGGCTTTCTGAAGGAAATAAAACTTCAGGTCCTAGTGACCACAATCTAATATTATAATATTATTACTAGAGCATGAGTCTCTCTCGGCCATTTGTGCCAAATATATTCTTATTATTATATTTAGGGTTGTGAGTTCCCGCCAATGAGCCGGACTCCCCCACCATTCTCATATATGATGTAATTTGGGATAGTATTCCTGGTCAGAGATACTGGGCTATCCACTTCAACAAATACATACATATTTCAATAAATATTCTTTGTGGAAGATGAGAAAGCCGACTGCCATGCAGAAAGACAGAGACACAGGGGTTAACCCAAGTTTGTCTGTAGAAACAGATGTAGCTACTTGTTTGGAAACATTTATTCCTGATGGCCCTTTTTAGTGGCAATGATTATTAAGCCATTTGATGGGAATATATTGGTGGAATGAACTCGGTTGAGTTATCCCCACTCTACGAATTTTACTTTATTAATAACTAATTATATAAAATATGAATATGGAATGACTTTTTTTTAAAGAAATTAAAAAGTGTTCTCCTCCCTTGCCCTTTCTGTGATATCAGTTCACCGTTTTTCAGCAATCACAATTAGAAGAGTTAAAAGTAACGGCCCCTTCATTCAGTCAAATTAACCAAAATAACTCCTTAATCGGTTCGGTGGGGGGGGGGGGTAATCTGGAGTGACTGGCAAGGGCGGATCCAGAGGTGTTTCTCGGGGGGGGGTAATCTGGTGTGACTCGTCGCACAGCACACTATTTTTTTTAATTTCGGTAATTTAAAAGCGCATTCTGTGCTTGTTTGCCAGAATATAAAAACACATCAAATTTTTAAGTATTAATTTTAAAAATTTTACATTAAAAATAAATTTTTTGCGAAAAAAAGGTATTTTTTTCGAATCTCAGGGGGGGTAATTACCCCCTTTACCCCCCCCCCCTTGTATCCGCCCTTGGTGACTGGTCGCACAGCACACATTTTTTTCTTAATTTCGGTAATTTAAAGGCGCATTCTGTACTTGTTTGACAGAATATAAATACAAATCAAATTTTTAAGTATTAATTTTTAATATTTTTTTTTTTCGAAAAAAAGTATTTTTTTCAAATCTCAGGGGGGTAATTACCCCCTTTACCCCCCTTGTATCCACCCTTGGTTGTTAATAATTTATTTAAAAAGGGTATATTCCGAAACACAAATATGATAAAGTTCAAAATTTCCTCTGATGAAAATGAAATGAACGAGTTCTCTGGATCACCCTGTATATTAATTTATTTATAAAAATAATCAAATTCTAGGGCAGAAATTTCTGACAAGGATGGTTTATTTTTTGGGTAAAAAAAAAATTGTCCTTTCCCCACTCCCTCTTAAAAAAAATTTAAGAAATCCCCTCCCCCTCTCTCTAATTGAGAGAATACATAATACATAAATGAAAGTTGAAATGTCAAAAAAAAAAAATAATAATTTTAATAAACATCCATAATAAAAAAATAAAGTTGTTGAAATATATAAATCTTGAGAAATAAAGGCTCAGTGTTCAAACAGTCCATTAAGACTTGAAAAGAGGGTTCAATTTGCAAATAAAACTCTTGAAAAATTAAAGCGATACACAGAGAGAAAGTGAATAAATTTTAAATTTCATAAAAGCATGAGGGAAAATTATATTATGTTAGTTTTCGGACACAAAATTCTTCTTTCAAATGGAAAGTCACATTTTGTCAATCAAAAATCTATTTAGTCTTTTTTTTTTAACACCCCTTGATATTTATATTTTTCATTTTGATGAATGAATCGCCATTCTTAAATTGATTTATTTAAATTGATTGTTTGTTTAAATTAGAATTTTTTTTTTTTTTTTTTGCGTTCATTTATTAAAAGCAACACCTATTTGGCTTGGTCTCAAAAACAAATAAAAGATTAATAAATATATATAAATAAAAATATTCAAATAGGGTACTATTAAAAAAAAGGTTTTTTTTTTCATTTATTAATATTAAGGGATTTTAGCTAAAATACTAGTCCTTACTGTCAAGAGCACGTGACATTTATTGGGTATGGAAGTGACATTGATTTAGGTATTTCGATTTATAAATAAGATTTTAATTTTAAATAATTTTTTTTTTTCGAGAATTAAAAAAATTAGGTGTTGGCTGTGTCTTCTACATAGCCGGTGGCTTTTTAACGTGACAACGTCTTTTGCTTGACTTCAAACAATTTTTACTTTTTCTTACCTATATTAAAATATATAGAGAGAAAGTATTGTTTAATTTTTTTAATCGAACTTTGTTCGATCCATTTTTATAGTAACAATATATGACAGGTGTGGCCAAACTTTTATCCATTAAGGGCGACTTTTTGTTTAAAAAAATCTGGTGTGACTGGCGCACAGCACACAACTTTCTCTTACCCTTCGGTAAGAGAAATTTGCGCACTGTGCTGGTCACACCAGATTTTTTGTGTCGAGATATATTTAGTTTCCCATAGCACCTTAGTTTCAAACTTGCATTTTAAATGTTGACTGCTTCAAATAAACTATGGTTATTTTTCAAAATTTTAATCTCATATTTGGACATTTTATACACAATATAGATTCGTAAATAAATACAAAATTTCATAAGAATTGGAAAAAAAAATTTTAAATGCGTAAAAAGTTCCAAAGGGGACCCCCTTTTGAATCGAAATTAACATACAAATCCCTATAGGAAATTAACATTGTTCCTATGCGAAGATAAGGTGGAAAGGGAATTTAAAAAGAGTAGAGAGAGACGATAATGTTTGCAAGCGAGAGAGAGAGAGAGAGAGAGACATATATGTTTTCTTTGAGAAAATTAAAGACACAAATAAATTTAAAAAAAAATGGGAATTTAAATAATAATTGATTTTTAATCTAATAAAAAGAAAAAGATTTAAATTCGGTTACCATGGCAACCATTTCTATCTTTCCTATGAAGAACAAGAGTAAAGTGGTCTTCAGAAGATTTCAACGGCAAAATGAGAATATACATTTTAAAGAGCATCTAAAAAATAGTTCATTTATGAATTTTAAAAAAAAATCCTTGAAGGGAATTTTGAGAAAATCGAAAAAAACTGAAAAAGTACATCAGTAAAGTACTAGTACTTTTTGGCCGATTTTGTTCAAAAGCTTATTTTGAGATTCTTCAAAGGTACCTAAGTTAAATATAAAATTTCAATCCGGTAGCTCAATTCCTTCATGCTAAAAATCTGTCCACACATACAGACACACGCACGCACACACATACAGACACACGCACGCACACACATACAACACACACACACACACAGACCAATTTGCGGGACCCACTTTTTTTGGACTCAGGGGACCTCAAAACATGTATATCCATCAAAATCTCGACATCGAATTTTTGACATGATCGCAATACTTTCTCTCCTATATATTTCATATATAGGCTAAGAGAAAGTAAAAATGAGTTTTTTTAGAATAAAATACTGATTTTGGAGTTAATTATTCGGGATTTTTTTATTTATTCTATTAGAGTTTTTCTTCCTGCACAAATTGACATCACATTTAGTCTGATCTGATTAGCCATTCGGGATCTACAGGGCTTTAAACTTTCAAATTAGAGTTTACCGCAGCACGGTAAAATGAAATGATAAGAAAAAAATAAATGGTTAAATCATTAGCTAAAAAATCATTCTTTCTAACCGTATATTCACCATAATTATATCTCTTACGACAGAGGAGTTATTCAAGCCGATTAACTTTTTCGTGCATGCCTCCTAACATGCCACTATAGACACATGATTTATAAGACGTTGTCACATCAAAAAAAATATTTAAAGCAATTGTTTTTAATTATATATTTATACAAGATCAGTTTGGATGAACGGAACTTATAACTTGTTAGCTAATTACCTAAATTGCTTATATATTTATATATATATCCGTCTACCTAAATTTATCTACACTAAGAATATTATACTAATGAAATTAAAATTTCATTGACACGAAAAGATCTTAAAATACTGCACGCCATCTAGCAAGCCCGATTGGAACTGCGTCATAATTCTAGACGCCTGCTAGGGCTGCAACCTGACAAGAGAGGTAAAAGGCGACCGGAGAATAAAAACCTCATTTGATGAACCTCTCTCACATCATCTTTAATTTGAAGATATTTCGACCGGCATCACGCCTGTGGTCATAATCAGTACAAAAAAATGATTTGATGGAGGGCCCGTGGGAGAATCTCAAGAGTCTGAGAAATTAAATATTATAACAAATTACTATTGCAACTGTCAACTTTTCATGACATCTGTTGGTTGCCTACCTTCAAGTAAGAGAAATCGAACTCATTTCAAACTGATCTTGTATAAATATATAATTAGAAACAATTTCTTTAAATATTTTTTAAAGTGAAACTTTTATTTGATCCTCTCATATTTTGTCGCGTTAGAAGCCGTCACGGCAAAGGCCGTGACGCTACAAGTCATGACGTCACAAGCCAGAAAGTTGAAATTTAATTTTAATTTAATTAGAAGGGGAACAGTTTTTATTAATTATTTCAAGATAAGGAATTTTACTGTTCGGTTGATGTTTAATGTGAAAATTATAACAAAATAAATCAATATTTCATTTTTTTTGATTTTATTGGCGACTGCATACCGGTTAAGACAGTTTCGGCTCATTGCCATCATCAGGCCTGCAAAGAACCATTTTTATTTAAATTTGTTAATAATGTAAAAATGGTTCTTTGCAGGCCTGATGATGGCAATGAGCCGAAACTGTCTTAACCGGTATGCAGTCGCCAATAAAATCAAAAAAATGAAATATTGATTTATTTTGTTATAATTTTCACATTAAACATCAACCGAACAGTAAAATCGCTTATCTTGAAATAATTGAAATTTAATATATATGACGAATTATAAAAAAATAATTGTGAGATTTAATTATTCAATTTTTAAATTGATAAAATATAATTTTAAAAATAATTTAAAATGATTCAAATCTTCAATTACTAAATAAATATTGTTCTCAGTTTTTAACACTCGTCTATTGATTTCCCATTATCAATCCTCTTTTTCCAATTATTAATTTAAGATTAAAAACCGTTAATTGAATAATTTTTCTGAAAATTTTCAGTTAAACGCCTACGATCCGAAAAAAAGTTTCACTTGCATCGTGGTTTCATAAAACCACACAATGATTTTTTTTTAATTCTCGAGGAAAAAAAAATTATTTAAAATTGAAAACTGATTAGGCCACCACAAGTAACTTCAAGAGAAATTTTTAAACGTTATTTCCTGTGACTGTTTCTATATAATTAGATTATAAATATAATTTAATTAAATTAAATAAAAACCCTTTTGTCTTCCCCCACTCCCGGAAAAATTCCTGTGGACTAATATTTTTTGTTAACATTTTTATCTTCACTTCAGAGTGTGATGACATATGTTTTTTTTACTAATCTTTTTGATTTTTTCAAAATTATTTTATTGTTAATGTACAAAATATACTATAAACTATATCTCGTTGTATATAGGTCTATAGTCAATATTTTTAAAAGACAAATGTTATTTTTTATACTCGTAAGTGTTTATAAAAATTGTTCCAACTAATGGGCTTACATTCACACATAATATCATTCATTTATATTCAAGAAACCATAGAAAAAAAAAGAATTGTTTTTCAAATTTCAACCATCTGTCTGTTCGTGTGAAGGGAATTTTGCATAATCTCTATTCTAAGATAACGAAGGAACAACGCAAAGAGGAACAACCGCCACCCCGATGACGACATCATCCCTTCAACACTCTGAGTCTTATCTATACTTCAGCAGACTTCAACTTCACATAAGTAGAACAACAATGTTTAATTAACTATTTTGAAACAAATAATTATTAACTTATTTTAATTAAAAAAATTGGAAAAAAAAATATGTGGATGAGATAAATGATTTGAAAAAAAAAAAAAATAATTAATACTGTCCCTAAATTGAAAAATAACATTGTGTGGTTTTATGAAACCACGATGCAAGTGAAACTTTTTTCGGATCGTAGGCGTTTAACTGAAAATTATTCAATTAAGGGTATTCAAATCGCGTTTTTAATTTTAACTTAATAATTGGAAAATGGGAATGATTTTGGGAAATCAAAAGACGCATGTTAAAAACTGAGAAAAATATTTATTTAGTATTTGAATAATTTTAAATTATTTTAAAAATTATATTTAATCAATTTAAAAATTCAATAATTAAATCTCACAATTATTTTTTTATAATTCGTTATCTATATTAAATTTCAAATTTCCTATTTTTGTCGTCACGGCTTGTGACGTCAAAACTTGTAGCGTCACGGCCTTTGACGTCACGGCTCGTAACGCGACATGCTGATAGAGAAACGAAAAAATTTGTGTCGATCAAAATAAAGTTTCACTTTAAAAAGAAAAAAAAAATTTTCCACACAATCAAGTACTATGTGAGCGATGAAGTGTTAATAAACTAACTGGCATATATAATTAGCAGGTTTCGGTCGTTAGTAGAGAACATCTTCAGAACCAAAGCGAATGTATCGTTCGCCCTCCACAACTCAATCATACACAGGTGTTCCTTGGGCGTTTTCACCTATCTCCACACGCACTCATATTAATAATTGCTGAGGTTTCTTCTCCTTGATCTCTTACAATCTTCTGAGCTATCTTATTCGCTGGAAACCAACTAATAAACGACCAGCTCAAGAATTTCGTTGGAAAAGACTTCGTTGGACTAGAAAAAAATTTGTCGAGTGACAATTGAAAGAGGCAGCCATGAAATTTAAATGTACATTGATTTTGTTGATCAACAAGAATCCCCCTATAAATTTGAGGAAAGTTCTTACTGAAGGGTTGACTTAAATCAGGGGTCGGCAAACTTTTGTAAATAAAGGGCTAAATTGAACATAAGGCCGGCCCTCACATATCATTAGTCATAATTTAAAAGTTTTTTTACATTTTTATTCAAAACTAAATGTTTAAATGATCTAGTGAAATAGTACAAAATAATATCATAGAAAAAATACAAATAATTACAATATCAAAATTTAATGGATTTTTGTTCTAGAATATATTTTGACAATTCGGTTATATCCACATCAATGGCGTAGCGAGGGGGGGGGGGCAAGGGAACCCGGGCGCTACTCACAAAGGAGCGCCAAATGATCTTGCAAAACAAATAAAAATTGCTGGATAATTTTTATTTTTATTATAATTGATTTCTGGAAAATATATTTTAAATTTAGTTCCAGGGTAATATAATAATTTTGTATATTTTACATATAAAATTATATGTAATTAAATATTTATTAATTCATATACGTTTATAAATTAACCCTAAATTAAGAATTATATATAATTTCTTATTTATTAATATTATATGGTTTTCGAATGGGAGGGGCGCTAAAAAGGTATTGTGCCCCGGGCGCGAGTTAAGCTCGCTACGCCACTGATCCACATCTACTTTGGGATACCGAGATCCTAAGAATATTTTGCAAATTTTTAATAGGGTTCTGTATTTTGACTTAACAATATTCTTACGTAATTCACTTTGAATAAAATGATATCAATTTATTTGCGTAAAAATTATATTTGTAAACATTAATTATTTTAGATATTTGGGCTATTTCTTTGAGGGCCGCATTTAGCCACCGGACCGCAGTTTGTCAACCACTGACTTAAAATATTGAAACAAAATCATCAAGAATTTTGTCAAAATCACTGAATTGGTTAGTGTCTTTGAAATGAAACTTCTTTATGCACTGGAGAACAAAAGCGTTTCGAAATGCTGCATCCCCTCCACTCATGGGCGTAGCCAGGGGGAGGCAGGGGGGCCATTGCCCAGGGGGGTTGTCCTAAAAATTAAAAAAACCAAACAAATATATATGGACCCTGTTATGCAATGGTGTGTCAAAGACCAAACATCGAGTTTTGAGAAAATCAACATTAAAGTTTTTTTTTTTTCATTGGATTATATATAATTTTTTTTGTCAATTGTGCAAGTAACAATAAATATAAATTTTTTTAAGACATATTTCATAAAAAATAATATTAATTAAAGCATTTGAAACAATATTCAGTGCTTAATAATTAGAAATTCAGTGCTTAATAATTAGAAATTCTAGAAATTTCACAAATATAAACACAATCAAGTCTCTGTACTTTACACTTGTCAGGCCTCACCTAGATTTCGTTCAGTTGATTTGGAGTCCTATTACGGCTTATCAAAGAAATGCACTTGAGCAAGTTCAGAAGAGGTTCGTGAGATTTCTCTTCTATAAATCTGTTGGACATTATGATCTCTATTCCAGCTATGATCATCTGCTTAGTCTGTTTGACATCAAGTCGCTCTCTGATAGAAGGGGAGACGACGCCATAAACAATTTAAATAAATTGTTATGTGACTGTTGGGACTGTGGTGATCTGTTGGCCAAAATTGCCTTCAGGGTGCCTGCATTTAATTCTCGGCAGAGAGGTCTTCTCTACCTAGGAAGGTCGAGAACCAACATAAGGGAAAAATCTCCCATTTTTAAAATGATTGTTGAATATAATAGAAGAGAAATCTAGCGGACCTTTTGAAATGAGCTTATAAGCCGATATATATGTATTATTTTGTTTTATTTATTTTTTTTTTTTTTTTTTTTTCTCTTTTTCCTTATCTTTATAAAAATTTATATCCTTTACATTTTGATTTTTTTATTGTTATTGTTATTGTTATTGTATGCTCTTTTTTAAATGGATTTAAATCTGTAAGAGAGTGTTTATTCCAAATAAATAAAAATGAATAAAATTAACTCAATTTTGAATTATTTGGTCTTTGACACACCATTGCATAACAGGGTCCATATATTGTTCTCATTGGGATTTTTTTTAACGCCCCAATCTACTACATTAATTTAATTTTTTTTATTTAAATAAATAATTAATAATTTATGTATATATTAATTGCAAACCCCCCTCTCGCCCTAACGAGGGGTTGGCCCCCCTAACAAGATATCTGGCTACGCCCATGCCTCCACTCATTATTATCAATATTCAAGATTTCACACTCCATTATTATATAAACATAATAAATAGATAAATACAAACAAAGAAAAAAAAAGGGTTGAAAACAATTTCAAAAATTAAACCTCTATTTAGACATTTATTTCAACCATGTATATGTATATATAAAAAAAAAAAAAACATTTTGTTAAAAAACACCTGCTAACGGAGTAGAAAAGGATGAGTGCAAAAACGCTATTAACAAGTAGTTGTTTAGAATTTAATCCATTCTTTCCTTCCTTTCTTTAATGCGCCCATCTTGATCCTTCCTTCCCCCCCCCCCCCCCCCCCCCCCCCCCTCCCCATCCCTTCTACCTTGCAATTGGTATGTGTATATCCGTCAAAATCTAGAAGCGAGATTTTTGCACGTATATAAAGCTTGCTCTGAGGCTTAGCCCTTACGGCAGAGAAAATATATAGGCTCACCAAAAAAGAACTGCTCTTCTAGAGACATCTTTTCTGTCAAAATTCAGATGCAAATAACTCTAGAAGGGATAAAGGTATCGACCTGATGGAAAGGACTAGGAGGGGGGCGACTCAATATATAAACCCACACACACACACACACACAACACAGAGTGTATATATAGCAACAAAAAAACAAACCCTCCCTCTATTTAAATGACACTAATAGCTTTACATTTTCTTTTAAAATACCTTATATAAGGTGCGCCAGAAACATGTAATGGATTTGCATTGTTAAATTTATTATTTTCAATATTGTTTAGTCAATTATTAACCGAATTTATAAAAACCACTACTTTTCGAAGTTCTTTATAGTGTAATTACAAAAAATGTTCAAATTTCAGTATTAAATAGTTATAGGCCCAGGGGCGCCGGAACGAATTCGAATCAGGGGGGGGAGGAGGGGGGCAAAAAATTTTTTTTTAGAAAATTAAAGTAATTTAATATGTTCAAATAGTATAAAACAAATATACTATAAAGTTTTAAAAATTTTAAATAAAATAAAAATTAAAATTTTAAAAAATTTGCTAGTGATTTTTTTTAGACCTATTATTTATACCCTATAGTAGATTTGTTTTATACTATTTGGAAGAAAATAAATATTTTTAATTTTCTTATTTTAATTCAATATAAATTGTTTTTAGAAATTAGAAATATAATAGGGTCTATATAAAATATTTGGGAAAAAATTAATTTCTTACTCATTTAATTTAAAAGATTTAATTTTTAAAAAGTAAAAATGTATCATTTTTAAAAATAAATGAAATAAAAGAAGACATATTGTCTCCTTCTGCCCCCTCCTAGAGGATGCCAGGGGGGGGGGCGATGTACCCTTGCCCCCCCCTCCAGTTTCGGCTAATAGAATTCCTCTTTGTTAACTTGATTTCTTTGTATGTCCATAGCCACCCCGAAAATATATAGACAATTAATTAATTATAGCTAATTAATTGTTAAGAGTAAAATATTTTATTAAATGTCGCAATTGGAAATAAAAAAAAATAAAAAAAAAAAAAAAAACGAAAAAATTGTCAATTAATTTTTTTTTTTTAGTCTTTTCGGCATCTTAGGCCATATTCAAAAAAACTTATATTTTGCAGTCAACGTTTCGAGATCATTAAATGAAATTGTCAGAATAACATACATGTTAAATATTTAATTTTATATTAAGTTTATTG
The DNA here is from genome assembly GCA_023213315.1 of Euborellia annulipes. Classification (NCBI taxonomy): domain Eukaryota; kingdom Metazoa; phylum Arthropoda; class Insecta; order Dermaptera; family Anisolabididae; genus Euborellia; species Euborellia annulipes. The sequence goes on along the minus strand of JAKCPI010012979.1, from coordinate 56,231 downwards.
TTGTTTGAATTTTATTTTTTTTACTTTCTCTTACCTATGTATATATGTAATATATATATATAGAGGGAAAGTATTGGTTTCATGTCAAAAATTCGATGTCGAGATTTTGATGGATCTTCACGTTTTAAGGTCCCCTGAATCCAAAAAAGTGGTTTTCGCGACATGGTCTGTCTGTGTGTGGGTGGGTGGGTGTGTGTGTGTTCAATTTTAAGCATGAAGGAATTGAGCTATGAGGTTGAAATTTTATATTTAAGTTAAACACCCCCCGGGACCGGGAAAATAAGCTTTTAATCAAAATCGGCCAAAGAGTACTAGTACTTTACTGATGTACTTTTTCAGTTTTTTTCGATTTTCTCAAAATTTGCTCCAACGATTTTTTTTAAAATTCAAAAATCAATTAATTTTTAGATTCTCTATAAAATGTATATTCTCATTTTGCAATTGAAATCTTCTGAAGACCACTTTACTCTTGTATTTCATAGGGAAGATAGGAGAAATGGTTGCCATGGTAACAAAATATAAATATTTTCCCATACTTATAAATTTTACATCTGAATTCCGTACTGTCGGGAACTAAATCTATGTCGACACGAAAAATCTGGTGTGACAAGCACAGAACACAACTTTCGATTACCGAAGGTAAGAGTAAGTTGTGTGCTGTGCGCCAGTCACACCAGATTTTTTAATTTAACTAAGCTAATTTAAAGGGAAATTACTACAAAAAATTCATTTAATTTTTTCAAAACATCTCCAGACCAGAGATATAGGAGTCGAAAAATATCTTTATGATAAGATACTGTAAATTTACTTTCTCTTACCTATATATATATATATATATATATATAGAGAGAGAGAGAGAGAGAGAGAGAGAGAGAGAGAGAGAGAGAGAGAGAGAGAGAGAGAGAAAGTATTAGATTCATGTCAAAAAATGGATGTCGAGATTTTGATGGAAATACATGTTTTAAGGTGCCCTGAGTCCAAAAAAAGTGGATCGCACAAAGTGAACAAAATATTTCAAGAATGAAAAGAACTAGGATGTTGAAATTTTATATTTAAGTTAGGTTCCTCCCTGACACGAGACACGAAGCTTTTTAACAAAATCCGCCAAAAAGTACTAGCACTTTACTAATATACATTTTCAGTTTTTTGTTCTTTTCTCAAAATTCGCTCAAACGATTTTGATAAAAATTCATAAATCAATTATTTTTTAGATGCTCTTTAAAATGTATATTCCCATTTTGCCGTTGAAATCTTCTGAAGACCACTTTACTCTTGTTCTTCATAGTAAAGATAGGAGAAATGGTTGCCATGGTAACAATTTGTAAATTTTACATCTTAAATTCAAATATATTGACAGACACCAAATATATATCGACACAATAAATCTGGTGTGACAAGCAAAGTACACAACTTTCAATTATCGAAGGTAAGAGGAATTTATGTGCCGTGCGACCAGTCACACCAGATTTTTCAAGTTCCTTTTCGGCATCTGAGGCCATTTAGATCCCGTCTCTATTTACATTGAAATTTGAAATATAATTATTAGATAAATAAATTAAAAATTGAACAAACTCGCGCGCTTTTACAAAAAGTTATTTTCTTCTTTCTAGTGCATTTCAAATTAAAACATTTTTTTTTTTTTAAATTTTTATTCATTAAATAACTAAATTACGTACTTTTTAATAATTTTTCTATAATAACTTTTTTTTTTATTTGAAATAAACAAAAAAATATATTGAATTAGAATGTGTTGAAAAAGTTGTATATAAAATTTCACTTATCTAAGCACGTAAACTTGAGAGTCACGTTTCATATAAATAAATAGAAGAAGACAAAAGATGTTACTTTATATTTATTGTACCAAATATTCCCTACTATATTTTATTTCCTTGCATCTTTATGTAAATTAAAAAAAACTCACTTTTAAAAGTACTTTTTTGAAAATAATAGGATTGTTGAAAATTAAACACATACTTTGAGTTGCACCATTAATTATTAAAATTTATTAAATTTCTACACTATTAACGAATAGGAGAATCTCTATAAAAATATAATATAAAATTTTTCAATTTCTAAAAATGTGGGATTAAAAATTGTTTGCAAATTTTGTTTTCTATTTTCCCTTAATTAATTAATTGCTTTAATTTCTTCCACAAAATTTTTATTATTATAAAATTTTGTTCTGAGATTTTTTTGCTTTCATATTTCTAAAATAAAAGAAAATTTTCTTACTTTAATATTTAATAAATAAATTCGAGATGTTTATTTAAATAATAAACTGATATTTTCAGTACATAACCTATCTCTATTATTTTCGAGAATCTAAAGTAAAATATTTATTAAAAAAATTATTTAATAAAAGTTTTTAAAGAATCGTAATCCTAACAATTTTTATTTGAAAAGTTTTTTCTCTAAAACTTAAATGATTAATAAAATATTCAAGAAAAAAAAAAATTTTAATTACTTTTGATTTTGTGATACGGAGTAAAAGTTAATTTTATTAGATTATTAAATATCTTAAATGAAGAAAAATTATTTTATTTCATTCCTTTTAGTACAAAGTTTCCACAAATAATTCTACCTTCATCAGGTTTCTCATGTGCGATATTCTCCGAGCATTTTTCTGTCTGTCTGAACCATGAAGGAATTGGGCTAGGAGGTTAAAATTTTATATTTAACTTAGGCACCCCTCTGGCACGAGACACGAAGCTTTTGAACAAAATCGGCCAAAAAGTACTAGTAGGTCTACTTTACTGATGTACTTTTTCAGTATTTTTTTGAAATTTCTCAATTCGCTGCAAAGATTTTGTTTAAAATTCATAAATCAATTATTTTTTAGATGCTCTTTAAAATGTCTATTCTCATTTTGCCCTTGAAATCTTCTGAAGCACACTTGTACTTCATAGGAAAGGAAAAATGATTTCCATGGTAACAAAATATAAATACTTTCCAATGTTTATAAATTTTACTTCTTGAATGTTAATATATCAGAGGGAACAAAATATATATCTCGACACAAAAAAATCTGTCCCACCAGATTTTTAACTCTTGAAAGACAGTCACATTTATAATTTCAATTATAAAACATCACCCTTCAACAACTACTACATTTAAATCTATATTTTGAAGTTAATTGGTCAATTATGTGATAACTTCCCAAAAAAAATCAAATCAAAACGGAGAGACAGTAAAAGGATATAAATAAAAAATTTATTTATTTGTCAACATTGCGATTGTCGATCACATCCATCATCAGGATCTATGGCTAGTCAGATCTTTTTTATAATAGTTATTATTTTTCCTTTTTTTGAAGTCTTGAGAGACTTGTTAACCAATTAATTTTATCTCTCAGGATGGGAATCGAACCAATGGCTCTGGATCAGAACCAAGCCCTCTACCTCAAACACACTCCCCCAGACTTCCCGTGGCGTTATTTCAACTTTTTTTCTAACTTTACCGAAAATTTACTCATTGGTAATGAACATTAGGAGTCAGGGATCAGAAGAGCTCTTTTAAAAAAATTTTTGATTTTATTCATTCAGACTTTAGGATGCCAAATGTATTTTATTACAATGGCTTAAGACAAGGTGTCGAAACGTCAGCTTGATACGGTTTTATTAAAATACATTTGGCTGCTAAAAGTCTTGAAGTATTTTTTACTTTCTCTTATTTTAACTACATATACTTCAAACCACAAAGACATAACAGTTATTGGCTATAATAAATAAATAAAAAGGCTTCATAAACAGTAGCGTAACGTTTTTTAGCTGGCCCCCCCCCCCGCAAACCTTTATTTCGGGTCCCATTATTAGACCATACAAAAAATATTTTTAAAATACCGTATATCCCTGAACCCTGAGGGCCCAGGCCCTCTCAAAGAGAAATTTTCATTAAATTTTTACTTTCTCTTACCTATGTATATATGTAATATATATATAGAGAGAAAGTATTGGTTTCATGTCAAAAATTCGATGTCGAGATTTTGATGGATCTTCACGTTTTGAGGTCCCCTGAATCCAAAAAAGTGGTTTTCGCGACATGGTCTGTCTGTCTGTCTGTGTGTGTGTGTGTGTGTGTGTGTGTGTGTGTGTGCTGTGTGTGTTCAATTTTAAGCATGAAGGAATCGAGCTATGAGGCTGAAATTTTATATTTAAGTTAAACACCCCCCGGGACCGACAAAATAAGCTTTTAATCAAAATCGGCCAAAAAGTACTAGTACTTTACTGATGTACTTTTTCAGTTTTTTTCGATTTTCTCAAAATTCGCTCTAACGATTTTGATTAAAATTTAAAAATCAATTATTTTTTAGATGCTCTTTCAAATGTATATTCTCGTTTTGCCCTCAAAATTGTTTGAAGCACACTTTACTCTTGTGCTTCATAGGAAAGATAGGAGAAATAAATGGTTGCCATGGTAACGGAATTTAAATCTTTTTCTTTTTATTAGATTAAAAATCAATTATTATTTAAACGCCCATTTTTTTTTTTTTTCGGAGAAAATATATATCTCTCTCTCACAAAACTATCTTCTCTCTTTCTACGCGTTTTAAATTTTTCTACCTTATCTTCGCATTTGGCCAATGTTAATTTCCTATAGGGATTTGTATGTTAATTTCGATTCAAAAGGGGGTCCCCTTTGGAACTTTTTACGCATTTAAAATTTTTTTTCCCAATTCTTATGAAATTTTGTATTTATTTACGAATCTATATTGTGTATAAAATGTCCAAATATGAGATTAAAATTTTGAAAATAACCATAGTTTATTTCAAGCAGTCAACATTTAAAATGCAAGTTTGAAACTAAGGTGCTATGGGAAACTAAATATATCTCGACACAAAAAATCTGGTGTGACCAGCACAGTGCACAACTTTCTCTTACCGAAGGGTAAGAGAAAGTTGTGTGCTGTGCGCCAGTCACACCAGATTTTTTACCGTTTTTCTCGGAGGCCTCAGGGCCCCGAGCCCTCTCAAAGAGAAATTTTCATTATTTTTTTTTAATCTAAATTTTTCCGTTTTTATCGGAGCTACAGATTTTTAGCCCGGCCCGGCCCGTGGGCCCCCCCAAGATCCGGGGCCCCCCGCATCGCGGGGTCTGCGGAGGCGTACGTTACGCCACTGTTCATAAATAAATGTTTTAAGATAATATCCCCTAGAATGAGCCTTCAGGATCCATATATAAATCATGATTAGACAATTATTGCGTCACAATTAAATATTCTCAGTCTTAAAACGCTCCGAGAATTGAAAGATGTGAAATTTCTTTTTAAAATATTGAATGCCCTGATCTTTTGTGTGTTTTGGGCTTTCGTGTTCCAAATATGCCCTCCAGATTTATTCCAATAAATAAATAAATAAATAATTCCAGTATCTGAGGCAGATATCTCATCTCAGCCTAGGGTAGAAGATTTTCAATATTATATTTCTAAAAATGATACTACAGTATTATACAATAGTATTTTTTAAATATCAATATTTAATTTTTACTTTCTCTTACCTATGTATATATGTAATATATAGACCTATATATAGAGAGAAAGTATTGGATTCATGTCAAAAATTCGATGTCGAGATTTTGACGGATATACACGTTTGAGATCCCCTGAATCCAAAAAGTGGTTTTCGCGACATGGTCTGTCTGTCTGTGTGTGTTCACTTTTAAGCATGAAGGAATTGAGCTATGAGGCTGAAATTTTATATTTAAGCTAAACACCCCACGGGAGCGTGAAGATAAGCTTTTAATCAAAATCGGCCAAAGAGTACTAGTATTTTACTGATGTATTTTTTCAGTTTTTTTTCCATTTTCTCAAAATCCGCTCTAACTATTTTGATTAAAATTCAAAAATCATTTATTTTTTAGATGCTCTTTCAAATGTATATTCTCATTTTGCTCTCAAAATTGTTTGAATCACACTTTACTCTTATACTTCATAGGGAAAGATAGAAGAAATGGTTGCCATGGTAACAAAATATAAATATTTTTCTGATTATAAATTTTATATCTTGAATTATATTATATTGGAGGAAACTAAATATATGTCGACGCAAAAAATCTGATGTGACAAGGACAGAACACAACTTTCGATTACTGAACGGAAGAGTTGTGTGCTGTGCGACAGTCACACCAGATTTTTTTCTTTTTTTTTCAATTATTAGTTATGGTCCATTTTTAAATAAATAATTTTTATTGAATGTAAGTTAAAAACTCGAAAATATATTGTATGTTTAGAGATTTCGGGGGAGGGGGATGGTTCTGTTGTTCCTACTGAATATATCTCTATATTCCTGGGATATATAGGCCTATTATATATTCTATATATATTCCTGAAAAAATCATAAATCGCCAAAACATCGGCAAATAAGTAAATTTTTTATTTTATACCTCTAGGCTGTTTTGTAACATCGCTTTTTACTTTACCAGATTTTTTATTAATCTAGTCAATAAAGCAGTATAATAAATAATATAAAATTTTGTATAATTTTAATACCTTCTATCAATCTTAAAGACTTCATTAAAAATAGAGAAATATCCATTTTATTTTGTTCAAGCGTTTGTGCATATAAACTTACAGGAAAACGTTTTATCTACTTTTGTATATATTGGTTGTCTCGTGCCTCCCTCTCACAATTTTTATCTGAATTTAATAGTGGTGGTGGCTCGTAATGTGATGCCCACATCGCTTTATTTTATCTCTTCTCAAAACCAGAGTATGTTTAAAAAAAAAAAAAAAAAAAGTTCGAACGAAAATCGTTATTCAGAGTAAGATGTATCTTTAAATAAACATGTAGCATGTCAAAAACATTAGACTCCTGAATTCAAAGTCGGGGAAATAAACAACGGGTTAGTATTCAGATCAATAGACATGAAGTGCAGCGAGATTCAGCAAAGTGGAGTTCCCAGCAGTTAGCTAGAATTTATGGGATTAGCCGAGTTAAATCTTAAGCCAGGGTTGCACAACAAATGGCCCACAGGCCACATCTGGCCCCTCGGCTCCTAAATTCCACCCTGACACGCTTTTTCTCACCCCCTCACACCCTCTTAATTGTGAATTAGTAAATGTTATAATAATAATAATAACGTTAATATAATTCTGGAAAAGTAATAACACTAAACGATATAATTTTTCTTTTTCTCTTTAATGAAGTGAAAATATTTATTTAAAAAAAAATATTTTATTGGTAAAAAATTGGAGTAAAATATTAATAAAAAATTATTAAAGTGAAACTTTATTTTGATCGACACAAATTTTTTCGTTTCTCTATCAGCATGTCGCGTTACAAACCGTGACGTCAAAGGCCGTGACGCTAAAAGTTATGACGTCACAAGTCATGACGACAAAAATAGGAAAGTTGAAATTTAATATAAATGACAAATTATAAAAAAAATAATTGTGAGATTTAATTTTTCAATTTTTAAATTGATAAAATATAATTTTTAAAATAATTTAAAATGATTCAAATACTAAATAAATATTTTTCTCAGTTTTTAATTTAACATACGCCAATTGATTTCCCATTTTCCAATTATTAAATTAAAATTAAAAACGCGATTTTATTACCCTGAATTGAATAATTTTCTGAAAATTTTCAGTTAAAAGCCTACGATACGAAAAAAGTTTCACTTGCATCGTGGTTTCATAAAACCACACAATGTTTTTTTTGAAATTAAATAAAGAAATAAAAATATCCTCTAATGCATAATTAGTGGCGACATTTCACCTTTAGCTTGGAAGGGGAAGAAGCAAACTTTTTTCTTTTCTTTCATAAGGATAAACTATATTTTATTTTTTTCTGAAATTAACCAAAAAAATTCATTAGTAAAAAAAATTTCTTTGACTTAACAAACTAAAAGGTCTATTTATTAATATTTTTACGTATATTCTTAAATATTAGATATACAGTTGAATCTCGATATTTCGTATCCCGATTATTTATTTGTATATCGTACAAATTTGCCGGTCCCCAAAGAAATTTTTTAAACCAATGAAGTACGTGGCTGTTGATTTATGCACAAGGAAGGAAGCAGGTGCAGCCAAAATTAAAGCCTCCGATTTTGTTACAATTAATGAGACGTTTCGAGAAAACTTTATTTCCTCATCATCAGTCTTTCAAATTGTATTTGTCATTTGAACATTCTCACTGAACAAGTCAATGAATAACACACCCATAAAGAAAATACATAATAAATGTATTGTGCCCTTTTAACAACTCCGGGACAAATACAATTTGAAAGACTGATGATGAGGAAATAAAGTTTTCTCGAAACGTCTCATTAATTGTAACAAAATCGGAGGCTTTAATTTTGGCTGCACCTGCTTCCTTCCTTGTGAAATTTTTTAAATTTTGTACTCCCCATAATTGATAATCCGTCCATTCCGTGACCATACGGGGATTCTACTGTATTTTAATTACTCTAATATAAAAAGTAATTAGAGGTGGGGGCAAATTCCACACCTATCCCCACCCCTAAATTACGTTACTATACATAACACTATAAAATAAAACTGGAATTTTATATATTTTTTCAATGCACAGCTTCAAAAAATTTATATTAATGCAAAATTCCTACACAAAAATTATTTATTTATTTACTTATTGTCCTTTAGCATTTGTATGCCATTCTGGCCAGCACAAAAATTATTTATATGATGAAATTCTTCAGTTTTATACATGAAAGTATTTCTTGATATATCTATTATATTAAAAATAATTTTTGTGGATAAATTTTAATGGAAAATATTCTTTTTCTCATTACCATTACCACAAACTGATGTTTCTAGTCCGATCAGAAACGTCAATAGTGATTTTAAAATTAATTACAAAAGACCCAGCCATTGAAAATTTGCCAATGTCCTGAGAGTGGGAGAAAAGAGCGGATACAAGGGAAGGGGGTAATAGGGGTTATCCCGAGAGACTTGTGAAAAATATTTTCTTGGAATTTAAATGGAATAATCGATTATCGAATTTGAAAAATAATCGATTAATCGATTATTGGATATATATATAGGCTATATTTCCATTTTTCCGAAAAATTTTTTAGTAAAATTTACATTTTTTCCCCTCGAGAAAATCATTTGACCTTTTTTTTAGTATACGAGTCTCATCCCATCTTTTCAAACACATATTTCCAGAAAATAATCGATTATTTCGTTTTAATGATTGATTATTTTTTAAGGAAATAATCGGTGAATAATCGATTAATCGATTAATTTGCGTTCCTGAAATGATCCACTCGACAGCTTCTTAGGGAAAGAAATTCGAATGACTTTACGTAGATATCTTAAGCGTTGTTTCTGAATTCTCCTCATTCTATATTCAATTCTAATTTGTTTATCTAATAGAAAATAAATAAAATTTGTTTCTTTATAATTAATAAGAACCACTTTTTGAAAAACACACCTAGGTATAAATTAAAGTTGAGTGAAAACACTTGACGTTTTCCCCTGTCACTAGCGCTTTATCACATTTGTCGTTTGTTGAATGGCTGTGTTTTGATGTTCCTTAGAGATGAAACAATGAACCATTCGCTTTGGTTAGGATAATTAAAGCTGTACATTTGAAACAACATGCGCAATGGCACATTGTTAAAAAAAATGTAGACTCTAACAATAATTATATTAATTACCGATAGTTCTAAAATAATCATTCCTTTTTTTAAACTTAATCTTATATTGTTTACAAATACCTCGAGTAATTTGCATCAAATTCAAGAGAAATATTATTTGAAATTATAATATTAATTTTGATTTTTACTACCTATATATATATATATATATATATATTAGGCCTAATATATAGAGAGAGGATTCATGTCAAAAATTCGATGTCGAGATTTTGACGTTTTGAGGTCCCCTGAATCCAAAAAAGTGGTTTTCGCGACATGGTCTGTCTGTGTGTGTGTGTCTGGGTTCAATTTAAATCATGAAGGAATTGAGCTAGGTGGTTTAAATTTTATATTTAAGTTATGCGTCCCCCTATGGCGTGAAAATAAGCTTTTAATCAAAATCCGCCAAAAAGTACTAGTACTTTATTGATGTAATTTAACAGTTTTTTTCTTTTTTATCAAAATTCGCTTCAACGATTTTGTTTAAATTCATAAATCAACTATTTTTTAGATACTCTTTAAAATGTATATTCTCATTTTGCCGTTAAAATCTTCTGAAGACCACTTTACTCTTGTTCTTCATAGGAAAGATAGGAGAAATGGTTGCCATGGTAACAAAATATAAAAAATATTTTTCTGTTTTTCTACATTTTGGAATCTAATATATTGGCCGAAACTAATCACACAAAAAATCTGGGGTGACAAGCACATAACACAACTTTTAATTATTTAGAGAAGAGAAAGTTTTGTGCTGTGCGACCAGTCACACCAGATTTTTTCTCTCTTTTTGCAAGGAATAATTCGCATAAGGTAGAAATAATTTATTTTTCTTTAAAAGAAAATCTTTTAATTTTATTGATTTTATTGCTTGTGTTCTATTAATAGATCATTGTTGGCGCCTCCCCCACTCCACTCAGTGCGGCGACCGTCGCCGCCTCAGGCAGCAGCCGCCAGTCCAGTCAGTCTACAGGCAGGCACGTCGCGACGCTGCAGCTCAAACGGCAAGGCATCATTCTCTACTCTCTTCGTTGAAATTCTCTCGAATTCATCACCAACAGGTAAATATCACTCAATTATTTATTGCCTTTCAATTTAATTATAAAAGCCAAGTAGAAGAGATACATACAGTTATCCTTTTATATCGCAATTTTATGTCGTTTTCTTATGAAGGTCAAAGCAAGAAGTTTCAAATCTTAGGTCAGAGTGAATTCAACCAAAGTTAAGAGAAAGTTGGGTGCTGTGCGACCAGTCACACCAGATTTTTACATTAGGGGAGTTTTTATTATATTTTACATTTTTACTTTCTCTTACGCTATATATGAAATATATAGAGAGAGAAAGTCTTTTTTAAACTAAATATTTTTCGAGATCTATTAATATATATTTGAATAAGATAATAGTATTCAAAATACCCCGATTCGGACTAAACTACTCAAAGATATATTTACCAAGACTGTGAGTGTTTTTTATTGGTGAGGCCAAACATCCCATGGGCCCCGGGAATCGAACCCAGGATCTCCGCCTTTCCGGGACATAGGCGTGCTATCCATTGCACCAGGCCACCTGTCCCGCGACCTGCACCAATAAAATTCACTTCCCCTTATATGCAGTTAGTCGTGAAAGTCACTAACTAATAACTAACAAGTGAAAAACTTTAAAGAAAAATTTTCCAAGCGGCGCATATTTGGAAAATTTTTCTTTAAAGTTCTTTAAAGGATAGGCGGAGATCCTGGGTTCGATTCCCGGGGGCCATGGGATGTTTGGCCTCACCAATAAAAAACACTCACAGTCTTGTTAAATATTTTTTTAAATATATTTCCTTACCTGATATTTCATTTTACTTTTTGTTTTTTAATTGATAAAAATATTGTTTAACCCAAAAAAGAGACTCTCTTATTCTTCATTCACTAAAACTTCTCTCTTTTATAGATTAAATATACTAAAAATTTTTGTTTATATTTAAATATTATATCTGAATGCGCTTATTTATATTTTTTTTTTTTTTATATTTCACCAACTGTTGACTGAGAAATTCCATTTTAAAATAATTCTATTTATATAAAAGAACATTGAACAAAATATATTACTTTAATAATAAAAAGAAATAGAAACTCAGTAATTTTATACTAATAAACTTTAGAGTTGGAAAAGACCTATGCTTGTATTTGCAAACAATATAAGAAATAAGATGTAAATTTGAATTATTGTTACGAAAACTTGTTGATAAACATGTTAATGACTTTGGGAAATAGCTAACATCATTATCTATTAACACCCTGTAATATAATTAGAGATATTGAGTTTCAGAGCCGTAGCGTGGCAAAACGGCGCCTAGTGCAGGAAGGGGAAAACACCCCCCTCTATATCACACACATACACACACAAACATTAAATACACGTGCACATAGATTAAAAACAAAATAAAAAAGCATTAATAATATAAAAAACTCCTCTGTTCCTTAGAAAAGTGGTAGAGTTTTGGCCTCATTTTCTGATTTCGGTTCCCAACTAATTTCCCTTTTCATTTATGAATGCACCCACTGGTGTAGTAAAGCATGGTGGCACCCGGTGCATACTCTATATTGTGGTGTCAACCTAAAAAATTAAAACTTTTTTTTTTATTAGTCTTTTCATCTTAGGTGTTATAGGTTTTCACTTTTCACTTTCTTTTTAAAAATATAAAAACACATAGGTGTGTGGGAAGGAGTCACCCAAGTAAAAATAAAAACAGCGCTAGAAACTCTCTTCCTCGGGACAGTCTGTGGGAATTCTTACAGATGATAGTAATTAGATTATTATTAAAATTCTGTACACGGATGTTAATCTAATTACTATTATCCGTAAGAATTCACACAGACTGTCCCGAGGAAGAGAGTTTCTAGCGCTCGAAACGCCGACAGAATTTTGTTTTTATTTTTACTTGGCTGACTCCTTCCCACATATGTATATATAATACTCACAGTCAGTATAATAATTGTATAAAAACATGATTCATATTTATAGAAAATTATTGTGATGGGTTTTTATCTATTTTTTTACTGTCAAATGTCAAACGGATGTCACCCGGTGCCCCCTCTCTAGCTACGCCACTGAATGCACACCCACCCCTTCCCACTTTCCTATACCCCCACTCAGTCAAAAATAGATAATTCAAATCAAATTTAAATAAATAAACGTGGCTGTAGCTGATATGTTGAATTGGGAAGAGGATGCAGCCAATTAATTGAGCCTCTTATTTAGTAGGCCTAATAAAACAATGCTCTTTGAAGGCTGAAGATGGCAGGATTGACCCCGGCCGAAACGTTCCAAGAAAGAGTGTTTTATTATTAAATAGAAGTTCAATTAATTGACTACATCCTCTTCCCTATTCAATAAATAAAACCATGACAAAGCATTCATTTTGATTAAGTTATTTCAAATTTTTGGAACGAGTTCTTTTACTCAACTCTAGCCAATCAGCGCCCTGATAGGCACATAGACACAGGGACAGGAAGTCAGCCGCTAGGTGATCGACCCTAAAATCTTTCTGTGAATTTATATATTTAGGAAGGTTGAGGGTATGAGATCGCCTCTCCCTCCCTCATTTTCCTCTTGAAATCTTTTGAAGCACACTTTAATCTTGTATTTCATAGGAAAGATAGAATGCCATGATAACAAAATATAAATATTAACCCATGTTTATAAATTGTACATCTTGAATTTTAATATATCGGCGGAAACTAAATATATGAGTCGACACAAAAATCTTGTGTGACAAGGATAATACACAACTGTCAGTTACCGAAGGTAAGAGTAAGTTGTGTGTGACCAGTCACACCAGATTTTTCTCCAATCGGTTGGGAATCACCGATCTTATGTCCTGGTCTTTTTGAGATGTCTTTTTTTTCCATTCTATTCAATTTTTTTTTTTTTTACAAATTTTACTTATAATAAAATCCGTCAAACTTCAAGAAGTTTTAGAATGTTTCCATAAGGTTAATTGGCAGACTCTCGCCTGAGGTGGTTCGTTGCGACAAGTCTATTAATATTTCTTTAAATATAAAAAAAAATAAAATTACTTTTTCTCTCGAAATGCTTAATTCACATTATTCAAAAACATGACATTTCTTTGTAATTTCAAATGTTAAAATTATCTCTACTTTTATAAATACCATTTTCTTTTTAATATTTCATATGCGTTCTCATTTTAAAAAAAGATTAAAGTTCATTTTATTTTTAAATATTAACCAAAACAAAAAAATAAAATATAAATTATTTGCATAAATGATCCAAATTCGTTAATTTATACAAAAAAAAATGTTTGCTTTGTTATTAAAGAAAAAAAAATTATTCGCAAATATCTCTTTTAAATAAATCCTATCTTATTTAAAAATTTAGAATTTTTTAAATATTTTCTTTGAGAGTTGAATCTGTCCAGTACACGATTTAGATTTTAGGAGCCCCGGAGCTGTAGATCTTAAAGTAAAGTGAATTATAAACTTTTTTTTTTTTAATTTTGTTTTAATATTTTTCACTTTGTGATTTTTTTTTTCTTTTTTTAAAGTGAAACTTTTATTTTATCCTCTCAAATTTTTTGGCTCTTCTATCAGCATGTCGCGTTACAAGCCGTGACGTCACGTCAAGGGCCGTGACGCTACAAGTCATGACGTCACAATCCGTGACGACAAAAATAAGAAAGTTGAAATTTAATATATATGACGAATTACAAAAAAATAATTGTGAGATTCAATTTTTAAATTGATAAAATATAATTTTTAAAATAATTTAAAATGATTCAAATCTTCAATTACTATATAAATATTGTTCACAGTTTTTAATATGCCTCTATTGATTTCCCATTAAAAACGCGATTTCAATAACCTTAATTGAATAATTTTCTTTAAATTTTCAGTTAAACGCCTACGATCCGAAAATAGTTTCACTTGCATCGTAGTTTCTTAAAACCACACAATGATTTTGTATTATTAATTTTTAATGACGTCATCTGTTTAAATAGGCTAAACAGTTTATTTTTATTTAAGAAGTTGAATTTTTGTATTTTAATATTTAATTTTAAACAAAACAGGAACTAATTAATTAAATGCTCAAAATTCATGAATTTAAATTTTTATAATATAATTTCTAATAATTTCTTACAAAATTAAAAAAAATCCTTGTATAATTAAGTTCTTGATAAAAAAAAAATTCCTATTCAATTTAATAAAATGAAAACAATGGTTGGATAATACTTTGTTTTGGGCTTTGTACAAAATTTAATTAAAAATATTCGCAGTACGATTATCAATGTTATTAGAAAAGTCATGACTTTGCGAACAAAAAGCAGACATTGTGAAAAATTCCTCTTTTGGAGAAAAGGGCTCAAAGAGTTCAAATAGCACCACTATTATCTTCAAAGCAATATCATCGATTGGATTTATCTTTGGGAAAAACTCAGACTCCATCATCATAATAATAACTCGAATAGTTCGGATATGTATAGAAAAAGAATTTAGTTGAATAAATTTTTTTTTTTTTTAAATGAAAAATTCAGGTCAATTATAATTGATTCTTGACAATTGGTCTTAAACGATTATTAGAAATATGTATATACAAAATTAAATTAAATAAATCAAAATTTTAGATACGAAAATAATTTTGTTTTACACATTCCACTATAAAATTAAAAATCTGGTGTGATTGTTGCACAACACACAATTATCACTTTCTAAAGCTAAGTGCTGGTCACATCAGATTTTTTGTGTCGAGATATATTTAGTTTCCCATAGCACATTAGTTCCAATCTTGACCACTTACATTTGGACCTTTTATTTTGGAAGTGGTGTAAGTCCATTTTTTTCAAAAAATGAGAAATCACATAATTTATGCTTAAATTAATGTACATTTTCTATGTATAAATAGCTAGTGGTAAATTTCTTAAAAAATTCCCATGTTTTGTACAATTGAAAATTGGTCGGTAAATAGATTTTTTTAATAAACAGATATGTTAACCTTTCATTTTCTCTTAACAATAGAAAATGAACTTACACCACTTTCAAAATAAACGGTTCATTTCAAAAGTAAAAAGTAAAAAAAAAACAATTGATTCAAAATTTCCATATGCTCTCTGTATTTCAATTGTGTTTTAAATGTTGACTGCTTGAAATAAACCATAGTTATTTTTCAAAATTTTAATCTCATATTTGGATATTTTATACACAATTGAGAATCCTAAATAAATACAAAATTTCATATGAATTGGGAAAAATTTTTTTAAATGTGCTTAAAGTTCCAAAGGGGACCCCCTTTTGAATCGAAATTATCATGCAAATCCTCATAGGGATTTAACATTGGCTCTATGGAAGGAAGAGCCAAAAAAATGAATTTGAAAAATCTGAAATACATTAGTAAAGTGTGCTTCAAACAATTTTCACCAAAAATTTTACTGATATTCTATTTAAAGAGCATCTAAATTATAGTTTATTTATGTATTTTAAACAAAAAAGTTGAAGCCAATTTTGAGAAAATCGAAAAAATTGAAAAAATACATCAGTAAAGTGTAATTACTTCAAACAAGTTTCAAGAAAAATTATATTGTTATACTTTTCAAAGAATATCTAAAAATTTAATCAGAAATAAACTGATAAAATTTTATTTTTGCTAATCTATATTGTAGGAACCGACCGAATATTCGGTTTCGGCCAGTTTCAGCCAAAAATCCTTGTTTTGGCCGTAGTTTCGGTTTCGGCCAAAAAGTAGCCGAAACTTTCGGCCGGCCGAAACCAGAGTCTGAAAAGATGGGATGAGACTCGCATGCAAAAAAAGGCCAAATGATTTACAAAATGGTAAAATGATTTTCACGGGAGGGGAAAAAATTTCAAAAAAAAAAAAATAATCATTGTGTGGTTTTATGAAATCACGATGCAAGTGAAACTTTTTTTTCGGATCGTAGCCGTTTAACTGAAAATTTTCAGAAAATTATTCAATTAAGGGTATTATACTCGCGTTTTTAATCTTATCTTAATAATTGAAGATTTGAATCATTTTAAATTATTTTAAAAATTATATTTTATCAATTTAAAAATTGAAAAATTAAATCTCACAATTATTTTTTTATAATTCGTTATATATATTTAAATTTCAACTTTTCTATTTTTGTCGTCACTGCTTGTGACGTCATGGCTTGTAGCGTCATGGGCTTTGACGTCACGACTTGTAACGCGACATGCTGATAGAAGAGCCAAAAAGTTTGAGGGGATAAAATAAAAGTTTCACTTTAAAAAAAAAAAAAGGTAAAATGATATGAATTTTTTATAGGAAATACAAGTTTCGGTTTCGGCCTAAACTAAGATTGAGGCCGAAATTCGGTTTCGGTTTAGCCTGAAAATCTTTTTTCGGTCGGACCCTACTATATTGTGTAATATTTGATGGAAATAAATGTTTTTAAGATTGTATATGAACAAAATATCTCAAGAACTACGAGATTGAAATTTAAGTTAGATACCCCCTGGGATGTAATACGGATGTTGTGAATAAAATCGCCTAAAGTGTACTAATATTTTACCGATGAACCAACTTTGTACTTTTCAAGTTCATATATAGCTTCATGTATTTGTTTTTTGTTTTTGTTTTTTATTTTCTTTGTGCGATAATGTACTCTCCCTGTAACTGGGAAATCCTGTTGGGAGTTTGAGAAGTAAATAAATAAATAAATAAATAAATAAATAATTCAATTGTTTTTTAGGTTCTCTTTTAAATGTATATTCTCATTTTCTCGACACAAAAAAATCTGATATCAAAAACCGGAGCTAATATAATTAAAGAAATTTTTATGTTGTGTGGTTAGTCACACCAGATTTTTTATAGTAATTTCCTAATAAACTAACGTTTTCTAATTTGGTCAAATTTTGTAAGAATATTTGATTATAAAATTATTCTATTCCATTCTATTGTATTTATCTTCTTTAACAACCTAAACTTTAAGTTTATATTGACACCAAGACTACAAAATTTGATTGAAATCGGTGCAGTAATTTTCAAAGATCAATACAGATATAAACGCAATGATCTCGTGAAATAATTTTTACATGAATACTTAAACTTCTTCCCCTATGATGTTGAATTTGTATGCATAAGGGAATTCAAAGGAATTCGATCAACTTCTAGTAAGCCAAGAAATTGATCGAATTCCTCGAATAATTTGCAAATAGTAGTGGGTGACCTACACAAAAGACGGGATGATTACGAAAATACAATCACCTGAAAGGTGTTAAGTTTATTATACTATGATAGACAACCTTAATAGACACATGTTTTCGATTTACATAAATAACCATAACATCGAACAAGCTTAAAAATAAAAAAAATATATTTAAAATGGATATAAAGGACATAGCAGCTAGGTAAATTAAATAAAAAACTTTTATTTAATTAATTAATCGTCGACGTTTCGGTCCCTAATCACGACCATCATCAGGACGATTAATTGTTAAAATACAGGATGACGAGCATTATTTTTAATTCCCATTAACAATACTGTTATATACAATAATTTAACGACTAATAAATGTATTAGGGAGCGTACAAGTATTACGTAACGCAATTTTTGAAGATTTTTGACCCCCCTCCCTTTCATGTAACGCTCCGTAACATTTTTCTGGACCCCCCCCCCCCCCCCTAGACGTTATGTAACGCTCAAGTGGCCATTTTTATCTAAAAGTCACAATTATGTTGCGCAAAGTACCAGAAAGTCGCTAGAATACCAGTTACGTAACGCGTTGTTCAACCCCCCTCCCTCCTTGTAACGCATGGTAACGTTTTACGATACCCCCCTTCCCCCCAAATTGCGTTACGTAATACTTGTACGCTCCCTTATAGTAAATGACTGCTCGCTTGGGGCTTCTTGAATTCCTGTATTTTAACAATCTTGATGAATGTCATCATTAGCGACCTAAACGTCGACGATTAATAATTAAATAAAAGTTTTTATTTAATTTCTTTAACAGATACGTCCTACCTACCATTTTAAAATCTACAGTCACTTTCCATCGTTATTTATTTATTTAAATTTAAATAGGCCTAAAATTATTTTTAACGTTACCCAAACGTTGTTCACTCTTTAACGTATTTTAGCTGGGCCCCTCCGCAACCTTTTTTCGGGCCCCAATATTAAAGAGAATAATTTACAAGTAAAAACCATGAAATTTGTTGTTTCTTTTTTAATGTATATTTCTACATTACACAAACAATCGAAATGAAAAATATATAATAATTAGAAGGAAATCTATATTTATTTAGGCCTAACTTACTACTACATCACAAAAAATCAAATTGAATAATGCCATTAAGAAAATTGATTTTTTTAAATTTTCTTTTTTTTTTTGCTTTCTTTGATCCAAACACTTTGATAACTTTGCAGTGGCGTAACTAGCCTTGAGGGCGGAGGGGGCGAAGCTCCACTGGGCCGCCGTTTTGCGTTCGACTTTTTTTTAGTATTCGAATCTCGTTCGGGCTTTTTTTGTAATTTTTCTCCGGATTTGTGATATAAAATGAATTTATTATGAAATTTCAAAAAAAAGGGGTAGATTTTGGGAAAAAGCGGATGCGCGAGGGGTGCCAAAAGCTTGATGCACCTGGGGCGGGGGGGGGGGGCGAGCGACCCTCTTCGCCCCCACCTGGATACGCTACTGTAACTTCGTTAAGATCCAGATTTTTAGCCTGCCGGCCCCCGCATCGTGGGGGTGTACGTTACGCCACTGTGTATAAACAAATAATTACTCGATTGTTATTTCCGTTGTTTTTAAGGCGAGAAATTATATTTTATTAACGAAAAACAAAAATTATAATTCATGGAGAGCAGACATGCATTATCAGCGTGAAAATACTTATATAGATTGTAAAAAGAATGAGTATGCATGGATGGCAACCACGCACATAGATTATAGACGCATTGTGGCCAACTAACCCTTGTAGCCAACTAAACCCAGACTCCCCTATTTATAATGTTTTCCCTAAAAGCCTTGTCCGAACGAATTAAAGTAAACAGTTGAAATTAAAGTCTTAACAGCAAATATCTTTACTCACTCGATTTTTATTCTCTCGGGGACATAAAGAGAGAATAGATAAAATTGTTTATTATCCGGTTGGATTTTGTATTAGTCGACTCTCAGTTCGACAATTCACAAGTTTATAGGAGATTTTAGGGAACACATAAATATACTTGTCTTTTTGCCATCCTAAATATCGGCGTTAAGAGAAGGAGTGTAGGGGGGGGGGGAGGGGAAGAGTTCAGTGGTGAAACAAATACATTCTTTTTTTTTTATTTTTTTATTTAATAAAACGTACCATAAATAATTTTTGTATTCTTTTTAAACAAATATAGTATAACACAAGAGATAAATCAATAAAAATTAAATTTTATCTCATATATATATATATATATATATTTGCCCTTCAGGGAGTTAAATCCTCCCCCACCATCCCCCTCCCTCGCTCCAACTCCGGTTTACACTTCACTAATTCTAGAGATTATTTTAATAATATTTTTTCGGAATTAGGATTTTCTAAACCGATGGGTGAATTATTATTTATTTATTTTTTTATTTTATTTATAATATCGGTTTCTATTTTCTATTTGTACCATTCTTATTAAATTAAATAACAAATAATCTCCTAACTAAATAACTAATTTATTATGATAAAATTGTTGGGATTAAAAAAAAAAAGTCAGGAATGACTTCCCTTAGATTTTCTCGAATATCCTACAAATGCATGATTTTTTACACTAAAATTTATATCTATATTAACTTTTACTGAAATGAAGGGAAAACAGCCAGGTAGGAAGCCTCTTTTGTTAAATCAAATTCTTTTCGGACGTTTCGGTTAAATTTATTATGCCATCTTCATTTGTATAAGAGTTTTTAAATAATCTTCTTCTTCTTCTTCTGTCCTCGCCTTATTCCCGAGATGCGGGGTCGGCGGATCTAACTTTTTCCTATCCCCTATCATGCGTTTTTGCGACCGAGAAGGGTAAAACAGGCCGGCCCGTCGCACGGTCTGACGCCTGTTGAAAAGAGGAAGGAAGAGACATACATACAAAGAACAGAAGAACTGTCCTAGCTCAGGTAGCTCGTGGTCGCCATCCACGTACCCACAAGAAGTAGGCCCCTGAGCGAAAGAGTTTTTAAATAATAGAGTTGTTTAATAAGCCACTCATTTACAGTTGTCTATGTGTATAACAATGTAAATATATTGATATTTGCTTAGGGAGCGTACAAGTATTACGTAACGCAATTTGGGGGGAGGGGGGGTCTCGTAAAACGTTACCATGCGTTACAAGGGGGGAGGGGGGAGGTTGAACAACGCGTTACGTAACTGGTATTTAGCGGCTTTCCGATACTTTGCGCAACATAATTGTGACTTTTAGATAAAAATGGCCACTTGAGCGTTACGTAACTTCTGGGGGGGGGGTCCAGAAAAATGCTACTGCGCGTTATATGGGGGGTCAAAAATCTTCAAAAATTGCGTTACTTAATACTTGTACGCTCCCTTATGGACAGACATATTAAACAACTCTATTCTATTGAAGATGGCACAATAAAATTGTAATTTAAAAAGGAGACGAAAGAGAAATTATCAAATTTTATATTTGGCGGTATACATACGTCTTTTAAATTCGTAAGATAGATTTCACGATAATTAAAGTATTGTACTTTATTAAACAGGAATTTTATTGCCCAGACAACTTTTGTGTGCACATTCTCACAAAAGGACCATCATCAGGCCTGAAACATACATACTACTATTTCAAATTTCATGTATATCATCGGATGATGTTTTTTTCATTGTATTTTAAAGAAAAAGAATATGTAACCAACCCGATATTACATGAAATTTGAAATAGTAATACATATATTTCAGTCCTGATGATGGTCCTTTTCGGACTGAAACTCTGAGAATGTGCACACAACAGTTGTCTGGCAATAAAATTCCTGTTTTATAAAGTACAATATTTTGTTAACTTAATTTTACGAATTTTTAACCTCCAATTATAAAATTTGAATACAATAAAATTGGCCGAAACGTCTTCTATCAAAGAGTTTGATTTAACAATACAGGCTGGTTTCCTCTTCATTATCGAGGTCTACACAGCCATTTTCTTCATTTATTAAACTATCTACCAAATTTCATTTGCGTTTTTAATTAAATGTGACGCACATAATTCCAATAATGTTTTTTTTTTATTCATTGGCGTCTAAATATCATTAAAATCAATAAATTATCTTGATATTTAATTGCGAATAAATTTTTTTTTCATAACAATAATTGAATGAAATTTTTAAAAGATTAAAAAAAATATATATCTAATGGTCTATTATATATATATATATATATATAAAGAAGGCTTATCTAATAGTATGCAAAAGAGAGAAAGATGTTTGACGCAAACGATCCGCAGTCAATGCTGTTCAAATGTAGACTGATAATATCTTTATGAACTAAAAAACTGCCAAAGAAGAGTGACATTAGAATGTCTTTTTTTTAATGACAAATGAAGACTTAAATGAAAACTTTTGACTCTCTTCATCATCATTATCACCCACTCTATTTTTTTTTTTCTTCTTTCTAGATGTTTTTTTTTTTTTTTTTTTTTAGATTTTTCAAATATAAATCTTCCTATGTTATTTTTCTTCAATTCCGTCTAACAACCTTTGTAATTTTCTCTATTACTATTTGGTGCTTTTTACTTTTTCCACCGTATATGTGTTAGGTAATATATCATCTTTTTAAAAATGTTTTTATTCTCTTTTTTTTAAAGACGTGTATAATAATATAATAATCATGTTTTTCTTTTCTTTCTACATTTGTATTAAATGTATAAACAAAAGAAACTGAAATAGATGATATAATGATTAATTTCAAAGCCCTACTGACGTCTTGAAAATACCGTTTCTCAACCAATGGGGCGCGGCCCTCGTTGAGTGCCCAAAAGGGGACTCGAAAGAATAACATTGATTATGGGGAGGAAAAAATACAAAGGGTAGAATGATGAAAGAAAGAAGGGAGCTCGATTCGTTGACTATACATATAAAGATTCTAGCAAAATTTTTAATAATATTTTTCAATATAAAAAAAGTTTAATTTATTTAAATTAATAATAAATCTCCCTATTTGAATAAATTAAAATAGCTATATTTATAAAAATCCGTCTCGTGCAATTTATAATCAAATTCAATAAATTTCAAATATTTTTTTTAGGTATTTTATTTGTCATTTGTTTAGTGTTATCCTTTCTATTTTTTTTTTTATTTAAATTAAGGAATAGTTGAACTTATAATCCGTATTACAAAAAATCCATGTTCAAATCCACCAAAAATGCATTTTTTCTCTTCTACTTAAAGAAACAAGAACCTACCCCAATATAATTCCTTATAAGTTTGTTTCTGAAGTTGTGTTAGTACCTTATGCTTGTTACTTGCAGACCAGGAAAAAATATTTTTAAGGTGAAGAATTATTCAAATTTGAAAATTACTGCTTTTTATATAAATAAAAAGATTTTTGAAGATAACTTACCAAATTCAGGAGATGACATTTCGGTGAAAAAGGTGCTTGTTTCTGGATATAAAGAAGATGAATATGTGAATAATTCATCTTCTCTATAATCATCTGTGGTTTCGTCAAAAACCATTTCTCTCTCTTCAACGGTAGGGAAAGTACTAATTTCAGTACTAGATGATATTTCTGTAAAGAAGGTGCTTGTTTTTGGATAGAGAGAATTTGAATAAGTGGATAAATCATTTTCGACGTATTCATCAGTTGTTTCCTCAAAAAGCATTTCTCTCTCTTCAATGGTAGGGAAAGTACTAAATTCAGAGCTAGATGATGTTTCTGTAAAGATGGTACTTGTTTCTGGATATGTAGAATATGAATAAGTGGATAAATCATTTTCGACGTAATCATCAGTTGTTTCCTCAAAAAGCATTTCTCTCTCTTCAGTGGTAGGAAAAGTACTAATTTCAGAGCTAGTTGATATTTCTGTAAAGAAGGTACTTGTTTCTGGATATATAGAATTTGAATAAGTTGATAAATCATTTTCGATATAATCATCCGTGGTTTCGTCAAAAATTATTTCTCTCCCTTTAATGGTAGCAAAAGTACTCTCTGAATCCAAAGTTGAATCATTATATTCTTTTGTTGTTAAAGCTTCAGTAAAATCTAAATCTGTTGTCATACCATCAATAGATATTGACGCAGGTGAACTAGTTGAAAACAAATCTATTAAAGTCTCGTCAAACATACCAGGTTCTTTAGAGATTTGTGAAGTTAAATCTGAAACTAAAGTTGTATCACTTTCTGTTGTATATTCATAATTTAATTCATTAGTAACTATATCTGTAGTTTGTGGAATTGTAGACAAATCCATTGTTGTATCAGATGTATCAATAAAATATTTCGTAGTTAATTCAGAAGGTATGGTAATTCCTATTTCTGTGATAGTCACATCAGAATATGTATTTTCATTATCTTTTGTAGTTATGTTGAATATGTAGTGGAAGTGGGTATTTCACTTATAAAAGACTCTCTATCTATTAAATCTGATAGAACACCAGATGATTCCGAAGTAGTCGTTAAATACCAATCAGTATAAAACGAATCAAAATCAATCATAGTTGTTACATCAATATAACTTTCAGAAGTCGTTATTCCTTCAGTAGTATACTCTATTAAATCAGAAGGCATAGTAATTTCTTTTTCACTTGTAGATTCAAAAGTCATAGTTGTTTCTGAAGTTTGTGTGTTTGAATTAATTTCCTCATTCACACTTCTATAAGGCATCTGACGTAGAGAGCGTAGTTATAGGTGATTGCTTAGAAAATATTTCATTTTTGTTTGTAGTTGTAATTTCAAATTCTGGAAATTCGAGTATTTCTTTGGAATATTTTTTTGTTATTATGCTCGAATCATCAGTTACTTCTTGGTTTGTAACTTGAGTAGTATCTTTTATAGTTGTAACATCAGAGACTTTTTCTATTTTATCTTCAAAAGGTATTTCAGAAGCAAATTTTGTTGAACTATCATAATTATCGTAAATATTTGTTGTTATTACATTTATTGTTTCAGTTGTAGTATATATCGATGTTGGGAATATTTTTTCTTTTTCTGTACATTTTATTTTACAATTACACTCACCCTCTTTACTTTTCTGTTCACATTTATTGCATAATATCCAATCGAATTTACAATTTTGTATTTCTTTTTCCACGAGACATATTCTCTTTAATTCATAAATTATTTCATCTAATGGTTTTAAACATTTTAAGCAAATTTTGTTTATTTCAGGTATTTCTTTATTTTCATTATTTTTATAATAGGTTAAATTATCAATCGTATCATGTAAATCTTCTGAAATACATTTTTCCAAAATAGGACAATACCTATAATCGATGGGACAGATAATTATTACATTATTGATAGTTTGCTTTTGACACGAACATTTTTCTTTTGGTATTAAATCTAAATTTTGCTCTTTATTTTCTCGTTCGCAAACGTTAAGTGTTGAATTATAATGTGTACCTTCTGGACATTTTGCTATAATTTTTATTTTCCCCAAACATATAATATAATAATCGGTTTGATTCGGGTGAATTGAAAAGCCAAGAGGTTGACACATTTCCTTTTGTTCCATGACCCATTTTGCATCACCCCTCCAGGCACTCCTCGGCACTCCTCCAGTCTTGGATCCAAATAAAATCCTTTACCACATATACTTTCATGATATGATTGCTCCTTCCACTTCTCAGGCCATATATCCTGAAACAAAGAAATTTACATTAATAATTCATTTTGAAATAGGCTGAAGAATGTACGAGTATCTCAATTAAGCTTTTATTATTTACTGATGATTATATCAATATTACTATAATTTGCAGAAATTAGTTACCTAAAATTAGCAACCTAAAAGACACCAATCGTTTTTACTTTTTACTTTCTTTTACCCTATATATGAAATATATATAGAGAGAAAGTATTGCGATCATTTCAAAAATTCGATGTCGAGATTTTGATGGATGTTTTGAGGTCCCCTGTGTCCAAAAAAGTGGGTCCCGCAAATTGGTCTGTGTGTGTGTGTGGACATTTTTAACCATGAAGGAAATGAGCTACAAGATTGAAATTTTATATTTAAGTTAGGCACCTCCCGAACTCGTGAAAATAAGCTTTTAAACAAAATCGGCCAAAAAGTACTAGTACTTTACTGATGTACTTTTTCAGCTTTTTCGATTTTCTCAAAATTCGCTCCAACGATTTTGTTTAAAATTCATAAATCAACTATTTTTTAGATGCACTTTTAAAGTGCAGTATACCTGTGAAATCTATTTTGGTAATCGTTTGAAGTACACTTTACGGATGTACTTTTTCAGTTTTTGCGATTTAACCGAGCTAAGACTGGCTACCAGTCTTCTCTTTTATTAAGAGTTAGTCTTTTAAACGTGGTCCTCTATAATTTTTCCTAAACCACTGTTTGGTCAGAGAAAGAGGAAGTGGAGTCAGTGATAGAAATTTAAAACTTAAAGTCAGTGAGGGAAATTTAAAACTTTAAGCCAGAAGAAGAAATTTAAAATTTTCAAACAGTGAGCAAGAATAAATTTGTGGTGTTTGCTCGCAAGGGGTCCAGGAGGCGCAGCCCCTGGCAAGTGGGAAGGCCTGCTGAAGGCTGACTTTGCCACTTGTTTATAATATAATTGGCCTAAATATTTTCGTCTAGAATTATAGATTTTTTTTCAACATTTTCTTCTCAGTACAGTTCTATTATGTTTAAAATTTCTGCTCTCATCTCTCACCCTAATTAAGGCAGGATTTTACAAAAAGTATATCATAGTTTCTTACCATATAGTTGTTTTTTTTTATAAATTTCTAATATTTGAATCGCTTTTGTAGAATGTTAAACTAAAAACAGAAAAAAAAATTTATCTGCTTCCGTCTTTGTACCTTTCTTTAGGGTTCACTTCCGGCTGAACTTGTTAAACGACTTGAATACATTATAAGTTTGTAGGTAATAAGAAGACAAATGACTTGCGTATTCTCATTTCGAAAAAAAAAAAAGGAAAAACTGTTCAAGTGTTCATCAGACGTCTGAGAATTTACGTCAGAGGAACAACTTGTGAACTATAAAAAAAAAAGAATAAAAAGTGGCAATATTGAGCCCGTAATCAGGAAATATTTTTTTAGTTCGAGAGGGTAGTAGGGAGGGTGAGAGTTAGTAATTCTCTTACTTAAGAAATGTTATTTCAAAATACTTATATTTATTATATATTTAAATATATGCGAAATGTTTCTTTTTGATTAGACAAAATTGGACACCCAAAATCAAGACAGCTCCAGTAGTCAGGGTCAGAGGGGGTTATACTAGGGCCCTTCTCTAAATTTCTAATAGAAAAAAAATATTTTTTTTGACACTTCACATGCAAAGGAAAAGGTGATTACAATTCACAAATTAATAAAACATGTCGGCAATTAATTTTAAAACATTTTATTAAAGAGAATTACTTAAGCTATTAGGACTCTGATATTTCATTAAAAATATTATATATAAAAATCTGGTATTATTGGTCCCACAGCACACAACTTTCTCTTACCTTTGGTAATTGAAAATTGTATTCTGTGCTTACACACCAGATTTTTTTGAATGTAATATTTATAAACATGAAAAAAAATTATATTTCATATTAATTAATTAGATTAAAATTTTTTATAATTATATTTTGTTACCTTGGCAACTATTTCTTCAATCTTTCCTATGAAGTACAAGACAAGGGCGGATACAAGGGGGGGTAAAAGGGGTAATTACTCCCCTGAAATTTAAAAAAAAAAACTTTTTTCTCAAAAAAATTATTTTTATGTAAAAATTTAAAAATTAATACTTAAAAATTTGAATTGTATTTATATTTTGGCAAACAAGTACAGAATGCGCCTTTAAATTACTGAAATTAAGAAAAAATTGTGTGCTGTGCGACCAGTCATACCAGATTACCCCCTAGAAAAACCTCTGGATCCGCCCTTGGTACAATAGTAAAGTGGCCTTGAAATAATTTTGAGAGCAAAATGAGAATATACATTTTAAAGAGCATCTAAAAAATAATTGATTTTTAAATTTTAATCAAAATCGTTTTGAGAAAATCGAAAAAATAAAAAAAAAAATACATCAATAACGTACTAGTACCTTTTGACCGATTTTGTTTAAAAGC
The DNA here is from genome assembly GCA_023213315.1 of Euborellia annulipes. Classification (NCBI taxonomy): domain Eukaryota; kingdom Metazoa; phylum Arthropoda; class Insecta; order Dermaptera; family Anisolabididae; genus Euborellia; species Euborellia annulipes. The sequence goes on along the minus strand of JAKCPI010012979.1, from coordinate 28,413 downwards.
TTCTTGTGGGGTATCAAATTTCAACCTTCTAACTCTTTTCGTTCTTAAGATATTTTGTTCAGAGACGCACAGAGACACACCATTTTGCGGGAACCACTTTTTTTTTGACTCAGGGGACCTCAAAACATGTACTATCTATTGCAATAGTATTGAATCTAAAGTCCGGTAGTTAGGCAGCTTGTCTGTGTGAGTAATACCTTTTTCAAAGCAGACAATAGGACTTTTTAACAAAAGAATAATCATAACAAATTATCTTTTTAATATAAATTTCAAGATATATCGAAATAAAAATTATCTCAATGTTTTAATCAGAAAAAAAAAAGTTTAGTGAACGTGTGCCATTTGGGTTGCCTAACTACCGGACTTTAGTCTCAATACTATTATGTATTTCCTTCAAAAATTTTTGACACAAAAATAATACTTTCTCTCTCTATATACCAACATAAATATTAATTTATAGGTAATAGAAAATAAAAAGCGCTGATATACAGTTTATTTTGTTAAACATAATATATTTTAAAAACGCTCTCTTTGCAAATTTATTTATTAATCAAACCATTGCACTAATCAGCAACTTTTTATATACTTTACTATTATAATTTTGCTGTTATTATCAGTCAAGCTTTAAGTGCAAGTTTTATTATTTGAAACAGACTTCTTTTAAGGAATAAAATGAACACTGTGAAGTTGTCGATTTTAAAAGATAAGAGCTGGTTTGTTCACTCTACAATGAATTCCTTGGTGACTGGTAATTGCCCTAGGGATGACCTCTTGACATGGAAGGGTCTGGGAATTTTATTCTTGAAAAAGGAATGGGTATGTTGCCTCCATTATCTTCTAATCTATTTATGTTGCCAATTTTAAGGGAAATCTGATTAACATACTTCCTGAAACCAGGGAAAGAAAAAAAATATACACCAATTATTTGAGGAAAATTATAATTTGAGGATTTTATCTCATCAAACAATTGAATTTTGATAATTACAAAAGTAAAAAATCTGGTGTGAATGGCGCAGAGCACACAACGTTTTCTTACCATACGGTACGTGCTTGTCACACAAAACTTTTTGTGTCGAGATATATTTAATAAATAAGAAATTATATATAATATTTAAGATATTATATATTATATATATCGCGTATGTGAGCCGCGAAATTTATAGAATTAAATATTTATTAATTCATACACCCGAAAAAATAAGGTTGTGCCGCCGGGAGTCGAACCAGGGCACCCTTAGTACAAATTGGAGGATCCGTGGTTCGTCTCCCGGCGACACAACCTTATTTTTTCGGGTGTATGAATTAATAGAGATATATTTAGTATCCTATAGCACCTTAATTAACTTGACCACTTGCATTTCCTAAGTAAAAAAAATAAAAAAAGTCAATTGATTCAAAATTTTTATAGACTCAGTGTATTTTAAATGTTGGCTGCTTGAAATAAACTATTTTTCAAAATTTTAATTTCATATTTGGATATTTTATAGACAATAGAGAATCCTAAATAAATACAAAATTTTGTAAGAATTGGAAAAATTTTTTTTAATATGTAAAAAGTTCCAGTTCGAAATTAACAAACAAATCACCATAGGGATTTAAAATTGGCTCTATGGAAGGAAGAGCCGAAAATGAATTTGAAAAATTTGAAATACATCAGTAAAGTGTACTTCACGAAAAATTTTACTGATATACTTTTTAATGAACATAAAAAATAGTTGATTTATATGAATTTTAATCTAAAAAGAAAAAGATTTATATTCTGTTACCATGTAAACCATTTTTCCCATCTTTCCTATTAAGTACAAGAGTAAAGTGTGCTTCAAAAGATTTCAAGGGCAAAATGCGAATATACATTTTAAAGAGCATCTAAAAAATAATTGATTTATAAATTAAAAAAAAAAATCGTTTGAGCCAATTTTGTTCAAAAATTTATTTTGAGTGTCCGGGAGAGTACCTAACTTATATATAAACTAAGTACTACTACTCAAGAGGGTTAAATATAAAATTTCAACCTCGTAGATCATTTCCTTCCTGCTCAAAAATGTCCACACATATCCACTTTTTCGGGCTCAGGGGACTTCAAAACATGTACCATCAAGAGAAAAGATATTGGACAATATGGCGGCTACCTACCATAAGGCTCAAATGCCAGGTAGCCGCCATATTGTCCAATATTCCATCAAAATCTCGACATCGAATTTTCGACATGATCGAAATACTTTTTATATATTTCATATATGGACCCTGTTACGCATTAGTGTGTCAAGCGCCAGCTACCGAGATTTGAGAAAATTAACATTAAACTTTTTTATTTTCATTATTATATATAATTTTTTTTGTCAATTTTGCAAGTAATATTAAATAAAAATTTTTTTAGGACATATTTCATAAAAAATACTATTAATTAAAGCATTTGAAACAATATTCCGTGCTTAACTCAATTTTTAATTTTTTGGATCTTGACACACTAATGCATAACAGGGTCCATTTAGGGTAGGAGAAAATAAAAATTACATAGATTCAATTTATTTTTAATTTCCCCAAATTATTTTTGTTTATTAGAGCTGATCACACTCACCTTTCCTTGACAATGACCCAGATCCAGGGTCAAAAGAAGTGCAGATGCGAATAGATACCAACAGGTCAGCATCCTTCCTGTTCCTGTTCCTGTTGCTTAAAGCTTTTACTCTTCGTCTGTTTCTCGGTTTCTTCGTTCTCCTCTGATCCCCATCTACCATCTACGTGATAATCACTCGTTAAAAACTATCTCCTTTCTTAAACGTGTCTATCTCTAGATAGAAATAATCTTATCAATTGAATTATTTTTTAATTTGTTATTGTTGGTAAAAAAATAAAATGATAGGATCGTTTAATAGATTATTCTTTAACTTGAGGAAATTTCGTTGATGTATCAAATAACAAACACTTTTTGTTATTATTGATAAAATATATCAAAACAGTTTTTTTTTTTTTTTTTATTTATTAGAAATTTTTTTTTTCAATTTTACCACATTATTTGGTTATTTTAATATTAATTTGTTTTTCAAAAATTTGTTTAATTAAAATTTTTTTATCCTAAGGCCTGCTGCTTCACATCTAGTTAACTAGCTATAAGTTATTTGACTATAACTTTCGAGTCTTTTCACATTTAGTCAGGCTAATCTACTCACCCACATCTTGTGGGTACTTGGATGGCGACCACGAGCTACCAGAGCTGGGACTGGCTTCTTTTCTTTCCATATCTGTCCCTTCCTTCTTTATTTTCAACAGGCGTCAGACGGCCTGTTCTATTTCTTCAAGTCGCCGACCCCGCACTGCGCGAATACGGCTAGTAAAGAAGAAGAAGTAGTTAACTAGCTAAGGCCCAAATTTCGGCTTAACTAAGGGGTGAAATTAGGAACACAAGCTTTGTTTATTTATATTTTTGGAATTTTTTTTTATGTTAAAAAATTAATTAGCTTTAATTATTTTAATTTTTAATATTTATTTTAATTAATTCTAATTTTTAATATAAATGATGCTTTTATTAAGTTGCTAACTTCAGAAAACACTCTTTATATCTCAGATAGCTAATTATAAGTGAAAAACTCTTTTTTTTAACTTGAGTGTTAAACGTGTTTTTGTTTACTATATCGAGGATTTTATATCGGTGTTATAAGTTTTCTAGTTAATTAATAACTAAACAACAATGAAATAAAACAATGAAATAAAAACAACAATATTAATAAAAGCAGTTTTTTAATTGTTAATTTAAATTTATATATAATAGATTTAATTTTTTTTAAATAGTATTTTGACTAAGTCTAATTAACTAGAAAATTTATAACATCGATAGAAAATCCTTGATATAGTAAACAAAAACACGTTTAACATTCGAGTTAAAAAAAGTTTTTCAGATATAATTAGATATCTGAGATATAAGAAGTGTTTTCTGAAGTTAGCAACTTAATAAAGGCATCATTTATATTAAAAATTAGAATTAATTAAAATAAATATTAAAAATTAAAATAATTAAAGCTAATTAATTTTTTAACATTAAAAATTCCAAAAATATAAATAAACAAAGCTTGTATTCCTAATTCCGCATTCTTTTCACGATGGGTCGCTTAAATATATTTTCATTACTATTAAATTTTGAGCTCGAAAGGAGACTTCCAAAATCGAATACAAATTCAATCTTCCTCTTCGTTTAAAAAACAAAAATGCATCTATTTTATTTATATGAGTTAGTAAGTTAATTATTATTTATATACTTATGGGAATATACAAGACTTTTTTATTCATAAGCTTGCAAAATAAATTATTTTATATTTTTATTTACATATAAATTGCATCTCCAAGGTACGTTAATAATTTATTCTATTAAAAAAAATTCTTTTATAAAGTTTTTGTCATTTTTTTTTTTAGAATATTCAAAAAGGATTCGGACCACTTCTATTTTCAAGTTAAATATTAACTATATGAGATACAATTAAATTTGTAAATCTTTATTTATTTATTTTTCCGGGTGGAGTGATTTCCAAATAAATGACAATTTTTTTTTAATTCGTAAATTGATGAGAAATATTATTTCATTTTAGTAAATTATACTGGCGAAGGATAAATAAACTATTAGTCTGGCGTTGCAATTCAAAAATTAAGGCGAGGGAGTATAAATATATTATGCAAATAATTATTATAGCGTAATATGCAGGGGCCCCGGAACGAATTTTAAATGGGGGAGGGGGAGGGCTAGCTCCCTTAAAAAAATAAAAAAAAAATAAAAAAAATTAAAAATATTTATTTAAATAGTAGGTCTATAAAACAATTATACTGTATAGCCTAAAAAATTTTTTGATAAAATCACTACCAAATTTTTTTAATTAAATTAAATTTTATCAAATTAAAATTTTTCAAAAATCAAAAAAAATTTTGATAAAATCCCTAGCAAATTTTTTAATTAAATTAAATTTTAACAAATTAAAATTTTTAAAAATTTCCTAGTGATTTTATGAAAAATTTTTTTGATACAGTATACTGTATCAAAAAACCGACCTTGTAAAATTAAAGTGAAATCCCTTTAAAAATTTTCAACAAACCTTCCCTTAAAATTAACAAATTTTCCTTTCATTTTTACAAGAAATCGCCTCAAGTTCTATATGACAAACTCATACCGTAAAAATGAAAAAATTTCCTTTTATTTTTACAGGAAATTTCATCGAGTTCTAATTCAAAAAGAAATCCTGTAAAATTGACAAGGTTTCCTTTAAATTTGACAGTAAAAACCTTTAAATTCTTATTTTACCTGAGAAAAAGGCAACTCCCTCCATACCTACCTACCTACCCATTGCTTCCTCTCAAACTCAAAGCTCGTCATTCTCTCTTAGCAGACAGTATGACTAGCTTGAGTTGACTAGGCTACATTTATTTTCCAGATTCATTCTTTGAATATTTGAAATCCGAGTTGATATCTTCTATCATATATACTTTTTTAATTTTGAAAAATATTTGTACTTTTTTTTTTTTATTCACGGCACGTCTAACAAAATTTTCTTTGTGTCCTGTTTTTTTCTTACATATTATGGCAAAAAACCAAGGTACGTCTACAAAATATATTATGATTTTCTTTTAATATAATTATTATTTATAATAAATTTTGTGCTTGACTTGCAGGACTTCAATGAAGAGTATTTAAAATTATATCAGCTAATCGAGTGGGATTTAGAAGGTCTGTTTCATACATTAAAAGGTAAATATAATGTTATAAAACAAAATGTAAAATGTTTCAAAATATTATCTAGTGTTTATACAATTTATTTTTTTTGAATAAAAAACTCTTGCATACGTTTTAGGCTTTCGGCCATTGACATTAGTGGGAAAGAGGTTCTTTCAGATAAAATTCCTTATTTTCAAGACAAAAGAACCGAATACAATACCTTAGCCCAAGAGGGCTTCTCGCTCTCTTGGTCAGGCCGACCTCAACAAGTTAAAAATTTAGAATATAAACAAATTTTGGTAGAATTAAAAAACAAACTTTTTTTTTTTTTTAGAATACAAAATCGAAGATTCAGCATCTACAAATGAACAATTCATCCTATGGTTCTGAAAATGACATTTCTATTGTTTTTTTTTCATATTATCTAAAAATAAATACATATTTTTGATATTTTAATATGTTTCAAAACTTATTAATAGGCCTATTTATAAAATAAGACATCTTGATAATTCATTTCAAAAGTATTTATTTATATAAGTTTGGTGTACATTACAACTGAATTGTAATTTTTTTGTAATTAACTCGTAAAATAAAAAAACATTTTTTTTGTTATAATTTTGTAAATTTGATTTTTTTACATAATTTCCTTTATACAAAGAATCCTTTTAAAATTATAAGAAATCCTGTCAAATTGTTTTTGACAAAAAAATCATTGTAACTTGAATTTATTTCAATCTGCCACAGCTCGTCGGAACACAGGATTTTGGCGTGTTGATTAATTAAAAAATTTTTTAATTATTTTTTAAATATATGTTTGATTTTTCTCATGTCATTCGTAAAACAATAATGCATATCTTTGACCTGAGAAAAATTAAAAATATATTTAAAATAAATAATTAAAAAATCTCTTAAATTAATCAACACGCCAAAAACCTGTGTTCCGTCGAGTGTAGCTGTAGCAGATTGAAATAAATTCAATTTAAAATTAAATGAAAAATCATTTTAAAATTACAATAAATCCAGTAAATTTAGTTTTGACAAAATATCCTTTAAAAATTACAGGAAATCCTGTCAATTTGGTTTCAACAAAATTTCCTTTAAAATTTACAGGAAATCCTGTCAATTTCGTTTCAACAAAAATTCCTTTAAAATTTACGGTAAATACGGTCAACTTCGTTTTAACAAAATATCCTTTTAAATTTAAAGGAAATCTTGTCAGTTTTTTTCAACAGGAAAACCTTTTGAAATTATAAGATGCACCTTCAATTTCGTTTTAACAAGGTATCCCATTGAATTGACGAGAAACCTCATTGACGCATTTTCATTACGGTTTCGGAATGAATTGAAGGGATTTCCATTGAATTTACAAGGTTTTTTTTTTCAGTGTAGGGTCTATATAAAAAAAAATATTTTGGAAAAAAAGTAATTTCTTACTCTTTTAATTTTAATTTAATTAATTTTTTTAATTTAAAAGATTTAATTTTTTTAAATGTATCATTTTTTAAAAATAAATGAAATAAAAAAAAGACATATTTTCCCCCTGTCCCCTCCTATAGGATGCCAGGAAGGGGCAATGTAACCTTGCCCCCCTCCCAGTTCCGGCAGTAATATGTCTGTATTGAATTTTTTAGACCATATTTTAATTATTTATTATTTTCCTTGGAAAGATTTTTTTTCTAATCTAATATATAATTATATTAACATCATTTTATATTTATTAAAATGTTTCAGGTTCTACTTTAAACAAAGCCATGCCTCAAGCATTTATTGACTTCATTTAATTAAGTTTCTATTTAATAACAAAAAATTTGCCTATTTTTTTTTAACTCACTTGCATTTTTTTAATTTTAAAATTGATTAATGTTTATTAATAGAATAGCATTTCTTTTAAATATATATAAAAAAAAACTAATTCATAAAAAATTTTTAAATTAAAACTGTTTTTATTTTTTTTAGTGAATTTTCTGAAAATTTCTAATTATATTACATTACATTTAATTACAGATTGTATTTATAATTAACCTATAGTTATATTGATGAAATGGAAGGAAAATATTTCCAGCCTAATTTTTATTTTATTCTAAGATAGTGACAGTTTCTTTATACATGTAGGAACCTATTTATGATTTATTTATTTTTGAAATAGGGTTATTTAATAACTTTTTTTGGAACGAAGTTCTTTTACTATAGGGTGAATTGGCAGAAAACGTCACGTAGCAAAAAGCAGCAGTAACAAAAATGCGTTACAGTGCCCGAGCGCCGGCGGAGGAAGGCTTCGGCTCTAGAGAATTCTCTTTCTCTCTATCTCTTTTTATATTATTTAGAAAAGAAAAGAATCATTTGTTTTAAAAATAAATAACTCTTTTCTTTTTTTAAATAATATTTATATTCGGAGTTGAAGAAAAGGCGTGAGGAACTTCGGTCCCAAGACCCCACACTTTGGCTTTTTTGTATTTATTTTATTAATCATCTTTTGATATATCGACTTAGAAAAGTGTCTAACTCGACTTTTTTTTCAAAATTCATTTTTTTGTATTTTCTGTTGAAAAATATCATTCTCCTTATGCCCTGAACTGGGTAAGAGCGTAATTCAAATTTTGCAGTTCGAAAAGTTGCCGCACGAAAAGTGTTTAACAGTCGCCCTAACAATGACAATGAAATGTTTTATGGCTCTCCTGAAATATAAACAAAAATGGAGTTGGGCACTTTGCTAATTAGAACGTCGATATGTATTGTTGTATTGTTCTTTGTTCTGATATGTCTGATATGTTCTCCATATTTATGTTAAATGTATTATCAGCCAATTTGTATTTTAATTACTTAGGTTGTTAATTTGTTTAAATTTTCTGTCATACACTAAAATAAATCAAAAGAGAAAAAAAATTCATTAAAATAATTTTTCAAAATTCTTTAGAGAATATTTTATAAAAAAAAAAAATTCATTTCAATTTGATTCAATTAATCATAGAAATCTGAATCTTTTGTTTAAAACATTAATTATTATTATTTGAAATTCCTACCGAGATCCGCGATTATTTAAAGCATTGCGTATTTTAACGACTGCTATTTATGATGGAACGCCTGTGGATATGCAACCGTCACGCCAGAGCTCTCTGTTAGAGACGATAGCAAAGGGGAGGGGATGCCTTGACTCCCCCCACTCTCGGCGTCTTCTGCTCTGCCTGTACTTTTCTAATAGACTCGAAGCGAATTGAACGCTCTGAGGGGAGAACTTCCCCTCCATTCTCTCCAAGGATTTTGAGGGGAGGAGGCTTATTACTAGGGCTCGGATTTATAGGCACTAAAAATCTTCAAAATAGGCAGGCAACTAAGCACTAAAAATTATTAAAATAGCCACTTAAAAAGGCATTTATTGTAAAAATAGGCACTAAAAAAGGCACTTAAAAGGCATTATTCAAGAAATAATATAAAAAAATTTAAAAAATTGATGTCTTATTTTTGGTAATTTGGTGTGATGGTCGCACAGCCCACAATTTTTTCTTAATTTCGGTAATTCTGTACTTGTTTTCCAGAATATAAATACAAATCAAATTTTTAAGTAGTAATTTTTAAAATTTTACATTAAAAATAATTTTTTTTTTAAGTATTTTTTTTTCAAATCTCGGGAGGGAGGGGGTAATTACCCCCTTTACCCCCCCTTGAAATATTTTCTTGATGATTCAAAAAAATTTTAAATTTAGGCTATGTATAGCCCGTAAAAAATTGAAATTGGCTATTTGAACTTAAAATAGGCACTAAAAAAGGCATTTATAGATGAAATAGGCACTAAAACCCAGAATCAGCCAAAATAGGCATTATAGGCACTAACAAATGCCTCTTATTTTATTCAGAATTTTATGAAACGTATACATATCATATTGGCCTAAATTTTAAGCCATAAATTAAAAAAAGGCAAATAGGGCGAAATCCGAGCCCTACTTATTACTTTTATATTAATATAAAATAGAATTGTATTGAAAATTACGCTGACAAATTATTACTTTCTCTTACACTTACATTGCGATGTCGAGATTTTGATGGATATACATGTTTTGAGGTCCCATGTGTCCAAAAAAGTGGGTCCCGCAAATTGGAGTGTGTGTGTGTGTGTGTGTGAACATTTATAACCATGAAGGAAATGGGCTACGAGGTTGAAATTTTATATTTAACTTAGACACCGCCCGAACTCGACAAAATAAGCTTTTAAACAAAATCGGCCAAAAAGTACTAGTACTTTACTGTATGTACTTTTTCAGTTTTTTTTTCGATTTTCTCAAAATTCGCTACAACGATTTTGTTTAAAGTTCATAAATCAATTATTTTTTAGATTCTCTTTAAAAAGTATATCACTGAAATTTTTCGTGGAAATCGTTTGAAGTACACTTCACTGAAGTACTTTTTCAGTTTTTTACTATTTTCTCAAAATTCGCTCCAATGATTTTGTTTAAAATTCAGAAATCAACTATTCTTTAGATGCTCTTTAAAAAGTATATCAGTGAAATTTTTCGTGGAAATCGTTTGAAGTACACTTTACTGATGTACTTTTTCAGTTTTTTGCCATTTTCTCAAAATTCACTCGAACGATTTTGTTTAAAAATCATAAATCAACTATTTTTTAGATGCTCTTTAAAAAGTATATCAGTGAAATTTTTCGTGGAAATCGTTTGAAGTACACTTCACTGATGTACTTTTTCAGTTTTTTGCCATTTTCTCAAAATTCGCTGCAACAATTTTTTATTCTTTGTGTCCTAACATTATTCTTAAGATTTATGACTGAAATTTTGTATGAATACATATCAAATTTAATTGATTGTTAATATTAATATAAATAAAACAATCCGATTGTACTGACCCGAGCGGTCAATCAACTTTGCCATACATTTATTAACAATTTATTTGGAATATAGATATATATAATAATTAATAAATGTATTTAAATCATATATCCATTAAAATTAAGCTTTAATCAGTTTCTAGATTTGAATAAAATAAAAACAATATTACAACAATTCTTGTATAATTTTCTTCCTGTCATATAACATTAAATGTTTTTACTTTAAGCTTCCTGTAATTAATTTATTTCCTTTCTTTTTTTTAGGATAAAATGAAAAATTAAAAAAAAGAAGATATTTATAAAAGAAATTTTATTAAAAAGAATTCGAAAGAAGTATTTATTTTATTGTCTTATCCAAACCAACGACTCCACGAATCCACGGCCATCCATTTTCCAAAAACCATCATTTTTTTATGGAATAGGCTTCCTGATCTAAGAGTTTCCAAACTGCGCAGAATTGAAGAATTTTTTCGCACGAAAAGTAAGTAATATTTTATTAATAATAGACTACTATTTAAAAAAATTATGAAAAAACATACATACATTTATATATATTAAAATCTTTTTGATACATTCAAATTGAAATTGAATCTATTTAATTATATAAACATAATTTTTTTTTCTTCACTTTACACTCTAATAAAAGAAAAGTTTATGTTCCATAACCTAAATTGCCTTGCGAAAAATAAGCAGTTCTTCAAAAGATCAAAAAAATGAAATTCTTACATAAGCTAGTTAGTGGGAGGTTAACATTTTGATATCTTGGCAAATGGAGGGTCTAAAATTTACTTACGTAATAATTGAATGATCCCTAAGAATTAAAACGAAAGATTGTATTTCTCTTGAGACTTTTTAACGAAGTTTATTTCTTTTTATTAATTAATAACACTACTCGACAAGAAAAAAAGCCCCGATATAATTCCTTCAGATTCTTAATTAAAATGACCTGAATCCAAATATGACCTCCGTTTTACCCCACTACGTACCATTTTTGGGGGCCCCCTACTTATTTCCACCCTTTTCGTTAATCTTAGAATATGAATTAAATTTGGAGGGATGAAAAAGAATATTTTAGCCTCATTTCTTCAAAAGTTCAAAAACATGAACATTTGGTTTCAAGGAGAGGGGATGTGGGGGAGGATTTTGTCCCTTAAATTGGAAAACAAAAACATTAAAAATGATGGATTTTTTCTGTTTTTTTTTCTCGCAGTTTTTTCACTGCTTTTCTACATATTCCAGCTAACAGACCTCTCCTTACCATTCCTTAAACATTCCTCAGCCCCAAGGAAGGATGAGGAAGGTCTTTACTAATATATAGAAAAGCAGTGAAAAAAAAAAAACAAAACAGAAAAAATTCGATAAATTTTAATGATTTTTTTGCAATTTGAGGGACAAAATCCTCCCCCACATCCCCCCCCCTTGGATCCAAATGCTCATGTTTTTGAGCTTTTCACCTCTCTAAACCTTCTGAAGAAATATCACGGCTAAAATAATCCTTTTCATCCCTCCAAATTTAATTCATTTTATTTCTATGTATTTCACTCATCTGCATATATTTAAATTAATTTTTTTCTCTGACTCTTTGGGCTGAAACTTTATATTTCTATATATTTCAACTAATTGTATATTTTTAAGAGTTAAATAAGAGTCGATTTAGTGCACATTTTCTGTTAAAATTTAATTCTCTCTCTAAAACAAGAGCTGATGAGGAAAAACTGAGGGCATTTTTGGAATCAGCGCTACCCATATAACCAGGAATAGCTCAAAGTTTTAATGCACCAAAAAAGGTTTTTTTTTTTTTTTTGGCCTGTGTGAATTGTATTCCAATTCAGCTACGCCAATTTATTGGGTTATTTTAAAAGAATTGAATAGTTAAATTAAAGAGACAAGAAAATGATTCGAAAAATACCTAGGGTTTGGACCCAGGTGGAAACCGTTTTTGGTTATATTTTAAAACCGAGTTTTCCCCGAAAAACCGAATTCGGTTTTTTATTTTATTCTTTCTTCGGTAATACTTGTATTCAAATTATAAATTAGCCCGTGACCCTTAGTTCTGAGAGAAGACTTTCGATTCTAGTTACTAGGGTTTTGGGTTCGCTTCCCGTCCCAAGGGAGAAAAATTTATTTCAATTGAATTGGCTATCAATTATTTGAAATAAATAGGAATGGGGTCTAAATGACCTTAGATGCCCAAAAAGATATTAAACAAATAAAAAAAAAAATTATTTATATTTTTTGTTCCCTTTTTTCCTATACCTAAATAATCTATATATAACAGTAGTGTTTTACTTTACTCTTGTACTTCATAAGAAAAATAATAGGAGAAATGGTTGCCATGGTAACAAAATATAAATATTTTTGAGAGCAAAATGAGAATATACATTTGAAAGAGCATCTAAAAAATAATTGATTTTTTTAATTTTAATCAAAATCGTTTGAGCGAATTTTGAGAAAATCGAAAAAAACTGAAAAAGTACAGTAAAGTACTAGTGAAAAAAAGTAACTATTTTAAAGGAAATCAACTTTATTTTTTTTTATAATAATTCATTTTATTCACAATTATAAGATTATAAATTAACACGATGTTTTCTTTCAGATTTTGTTCATTTGATTGAGGCTCGGCTTTATCTGCTTGAGGCGCCTTGCTTCACCTGTCACGCATTACGTTTTAAGACCACTTGATGCCTACTCTCCAGGCGCTCAGACGAACTGTTTTGCAAAGGTAATTAATTATTTATACATTTTGCAATTGATCGCCGAAGGCGAAGGCGAACAATTGCAAAATTTTAAAGTTTTAAATTTCCCTCTTTGACTTCTCTTCCTCTCCCTCTAATCAGCGCGAAAGAGGAACATAAACCGGAAGTCCGTGGATAGCGTTCTTTATTATAGTATGATCATTTTACTATTTTCCAAAATCTTTTAATATTATTTACAATTTTCTTTATTTTTGAAATGAATTTTCTTCAACAATGGTTTAAACAAATCCACTTGAAAGTATATTTATAAAATTTTATAGGGTTCTATAAAATTATCAAATTTTAGGGATTTTTACCCCCTCGAGGAGAGCGAAAAAAATAAAAAGTGATATATTAAATACATTTCAAATAGAAAAGAAAAAATCTGGTGTGACTGGTCCCACAGCACACAACTTTCTCTTACCTTCAGTAATTGAAAATTGTGTACTGTGCTTGTCACATCAGATATTTAGTCGCCGGCCGATATATCAAAATTCGAAAATATCAAAATTATAAACATGGGAAAATATTTGTATTTTGTTACCATGGCAACCATTTATCCTATCTTTCCATTGAAATTCAAGAATAAAGTAATTTTCAAACAGTTTTGGCAGTTAAATGAGGAATATGTTTTAAAGAACATCTAAAAAAATAATTGATTTATGATTTTTAATCAAAATTGTTAGAGTAAATTTTGAGAAAATCTATAAAAAAAATAAAAACCGATATCAATAAAGTACTAGATTTCGTTCAAAAGCTTCGTGTTATCAGATGGACATCTAACTTAAATATAAAATATCAACCTCGTAGCTCTTTTTGTTCTTGAGATATTTTGTTCACACAGACAGACAGATCATTTTGTGGAAACGACCTTTTTGGACATTAGGGACCCTTAAAACGTGTGTTTCCATTAAAATCTCGACATCTCATTTTTGACATGATGCATTACTTTCTCTCAGTTCCCTCAGGAGCAAATCCTGGTTGCGCCACTGCCATAAATTCTCTGGTATAGGGACTTTTTATAAATATGATTCTAGTAATTATTAATTGAATTGTTTAAAATTTGTGCAGCACAATTTAATAATCAAATTGAAAAAAAAAAAATAATTTCATTCATTTGAATATGAAATAATCTTCCCCCTCTCAATTTGTTATTAATTATCTATTCCTATATATATATCTCTAAACAATATTTAAAGAACATTGAATATAATATCTTAATAAATTCATTGATAAACATTCTGATTCAACTACGCCACATGTTGATAAGGCTATCAAATCAAAACAATGATTTATTTATTCATAATAAATGTATGATTGTTAGAGTTTCGACTTCACTCAAGTGATATCCGTATGATAATTCAATATATTAATCCACACTAAATGTTATTTTTACTTTCTCTTACCCTATATTTTGTTAGTTTTTTTGGAAAGTTTGTTAATAACATCTTTTTTTTTTTTACTTATTATTTTTGGAGCCAACCAGAGTAGCTTCGGTTTTATTGTAAAAATTATAATATTTCGAATAATCTGATGAAGAATTTTATATATCACTTGAGTTTTAAAAATTTCATTAAATAAAATTAAAGTATAAACTAGAATCCAAAATAAAATTTTATTAGAATCTTATAAAGACCACTTTACTCTTGTACATAGGAGAAATGGTTACCATGGTAACAAAATATAAATATTTTTCTCTGTTTATAAATTTTATACCTTGAATTCAAATGAACAGTACTGTAGGAAGCTAAATATGTGTCGACACAAAAAATTTAGAGTGACAAGCACACTTTCGATTACCGAAGGTAAAAGAAAGTTGTGTTGGAAAACCACTGACCGAAGGTAAAGCTAAGTTGTGTTCTGTGCGACCAGTCACACCAGATTTTTTATAAATACATTACATTTTTTTTTTATAAGTAATCTATATTGTATTCAAGGTCGAAATAGTGATTACGCATCATAACTGTATTATCTATTAATCAAATTTGACTTATCATCATAATTTCTCATAAAATAAGCTGAGGTCATTGACAGGACAAATCTAAAAAATTTTTATATCGTCTCTTAAACAACGATATCACATATCTCATATTAATAATAAAATTCAAATTTTTACGTCGTAATAATTTCTGGACACTTTGGAAATTTTATCTATATTAAATTTATAGATACTGTATTATCATCTAATAAAAATCAACAAAAAAAATTATCATCGACGCTCCAATAGACCTCTGGAAAATTTAAACTTCCATCGACCGTTAACCCGTTAAGTCCCTGAAGGAATTTTTCAAAATTTCAATTTTGGAGGACGCAAATCGCCATTTTGGGGTAAATTGATTTTACTATTTCTTAAATAATTTTTGACCAAGATGTGCTTTCAATCTGCTTTCTTCAGTAAAAAATTACTTAAATAAATATCTCGAAATGGTTTTCGGGGTTTTTCGATATTCGGCCCCTCAGGACCCAAAATTGCTATTTGAGGAAAAATTGTATTTTTAATTTAATTAATAATACCTTAATATTATATAACAATTTGCTTTTTCGGATAAAACCTTGCTTTGATGAATAATTAAAAAAAGGATTCGAGTTTATAAATACCTTTAGACGAATTTAAAGGTCCGCTCATAAGATTGAACGAAAAAAGCAAAAAATTTGGTGTGACTAGTCGCACAGCACACAACTTTCTCATACCTTCAGTAAGAGAAAGTTGTGTTCTGTTCTTGTCACACCAGATTTTTTGTGTCGACATTTCGTTTCCGCTGATATATTAGAATTCAAGATGTAAAATTTATAAACTTGGGAAAATATTTATATTTTGTTACCATGGCAACCATTTCTGCTATCTTTCCTATGAAGTACAAGAGTAAAGTGTGCTTCAAACAATTTTGAGAGCAAAATGGGAATATATTTTTATAAAGCATCTAAAAATAATTGATTTTTGAATTTTAATCAAAATCGTTAGAGCGAATTTTGAGAAAAAGTACATCAATAAAGAATTAATACTCTTTTGCCAATTTTGTTCAAAAGATTATTTTCACTCTCCAGGAGTGTGCCTAATTTTAATATTAAATTTCAGACCTCGTAGCTCAATTCCTTCATGCTTAAAATTGAACACACAGACAGACCATGTCGCGAAAACCACTTTTTTTGATTCATGGGACCTCAAAACGTGAAGATCCATCAAAGTCTCGACATCGAATTTTTGATATAAATCCAATACCTTGTTATATTAATTGCTGAAAAGGAATCTCTTAAATTTAAAGTTGTGGGGGGTAAACAAAGGAAAGTCGAGATTTTTCAGATTAATATGTTTTTTTTGATTTATTCAAAAAGAAATATTTTTTTTTATGTTTTTAATGGTAACGAGTATCTGCTTCTTTGATATATAAAGATTAATGATTTAGTTTTAAATAATTATACTAATTAATAATTAAGTGTAATTAATATTATGGATTGTTCAAAGTTTTCAATTTTTATATTAATTTTAATGATTTTTATATTTTTTATTTTTTATTCCAAGCTTGGATGAAAATTTTTACTATAATTAAATATATTTTTTTTTATAAAAACAAAAGCTAGCTTTTTATTAAACACTGCACTGAGGGGAAAGGGAACTGATGAAAATCTTATCTTTGATGTGGCTCCCACGAAGACATTTGCTGCTACCGGTGATGGTCCAAATCAGCAGAGATGAAGATGTGACCAATGGTCGTTGATAATGTGATTCTTCTTTGAGGATATGAATTTCGGTGGTTTTTTTAACACATCACAAAATATATAATTTGTTGTAGTTGATTGAGAGTAAATTAAACGTGTAAACTAATTGATAAGAAATTGGGGTTCATTATAAAGGGTTGGAAAGAGAGGTGAAAAACAAGACGTGTAGTCTCTCGGGCATATCGGCTCTCAATGCCGTTTCACCCTTTGTCTCTTCTCGCGGCGCGCGCACCCCTTTACGTCATGGTCGCCGCAATTTCCATATCATAAAATTTATAAATTTATTTAAAATAAAAATTGGAAATAATTCTTTTGTATAATAAATGAACCTGATATTATTAATTAATATTTGTTAGATACAAAATCACATAATATTTAATCAAATAGTATTCTCATATTTTATTTTTTATAATTAATTAAATTAATAAAAGGTGGCTAATTCGCCTATAGGGTAACAACCTTCTCTCCATATATAGGTAAAAGAAAGTAAAAAAGGGAGAGGGAAGCGAAGCCGAACCAAAGAGCGAATACCAAAATTTTGATACCAGATTGTCCCAGTGATCCCATATGAGATCAGCAAATTCAAGCTGACATCAAGAGTGGATCCAGAGGTGTTTCTCGGGGGGGGGGGGGGAGGGTAATCTGGTGTGACTGGTCCCACAGCACACAATTTTTTCTTAATTTCGGTAATTTAAAGGCGCATTGTGTACATTCTGTAGAATATAAATACAAAACAAATTTTTAACTATTAATTTTTAAATTTTTACATTAAAAATAATTTTTTTTTCGAAAAAAAGTATTTTTCAAATCTCGGGGTAGGGGGGGGGGGTAATTACCCCTTTACCCCCCACTTGTATCCGCCCTTGGCTGACATTTTACAGTTTTTAAATTCAAAAATTTTAAAAAGTAAATACATATTATTCTTTGTTTAATTACGTTTAAGATGTAAAAAAATATGTTGATAAACATTTTTTTTTTTTTTTTTTTTGGAAATATATATGATTATATAAAAAAAGAGAGTAGAGGTTAAAATTTGGCATTTTCAAAAATTAGTAAATAATCTTAAAATTAAACAAAAAAATTATTTTAGAATCTCTAGACTTTTTTTTTTTTTTTTTTATTTAAAAGAACTGTTGGCACCAGCCATTTTTGCCACCTCTACTATCTCTAGACCTTGTAGATTAATAATATATCAATAACTTATAATAATTAAGTGAAACTTCCTTAAAAAAAAAAATTAGTATCTCATATGAGATCACTGGGTTAAGCGACCACTGAGTGTTAGCCTATTGGGAATCCTTGGTTTAAAATATAAACTACTATAGGAATAATTTCAAACTCTTCTTTTATTTAATCAAACATTTGTGAAAGTCCATTAAATTAAATTTATGATTTATTTCACATGAGTATAATAATCAGAACAATAGGCGTTTTTCACTTATAAGCTTTTATATTAATTCAATTGAAATATCTGAACCGTCGATGGGTCTCAATTTGAATATGGATTAATTTATTTTGGGCGTTTATAAGTTAATATCGCCGATTGTAGGGGTGGTGGGGGGAAAAGTGGCCGAATTTTGCAGTCATAACTATTTCTAAACACCTGACCGAGCCAATCAACCCTTCTCTATTACCCCATTAATTTAATAATCTATTTCGATCCAATGATTATGGAGTTGAATTTAATTATTAATCAATCTGTTTCTAATCGTCAATGAATTAATCAAAGGAATTTTTCCACCTGCCAATCGTTCCTCTTTAGAATAAATTAACCTCTTCAGGGGTTCGTAAAAAAAAAGGGTATAAAATGAGAAACAAATAAAATAAGCAACCTTATGTTACTTGTATTTTTTTACTGTTCTTTTACTAAAAAATACAATTTAAAAAAATAGATGCGGACTGTAACCCGATCATTATTGAGAGAGGTTGATAGGATAGGATTGTTTTTCGGTTTATTCATAAAACACGGTGCATTTTAATAAAATGAAATAGTATAATTAATAATGAAAATATATACAAAAGGGATTATAAACTTTATATATGTATATATGCAAAGAAAGAATAGGTTTATATGCCTTTATGATCTCGGACGAGACTTTAAATTCTGGGGGAGAGGAGCCTATTAATTGAGTCTCTATTTAGTAATTAAGGTGCGCGTCTCGGGGTGATAATTTGGGGAGATTCCAGCGGCCACAATTTTGAAGCTATCGACCTCAAATTTTTTTAAAATTAAAGCTATTTAAATTATCTACAACTTATAGAAGCCATTTTTTTGATTTTCGATAAAATAATTTTTTTTGTTTTAGATTAATCGCATTAAAGAAAAGATATTTTTAAAAAATTCGCTCTATATTTTATAGATAATTAATTTAGTAATCATTTTGTTAAAAAATAATTAATTTTTTACCCTTACTTAATTAGCTGGAATCTTTCAAATGAAATGAAATAAGTCCCTTGTATCAGTATGAGAAAAGCTAACGCCATCTCTTGCCGCCTAGAGTAACTAGGTAGTGAATCATGTTCTAACGGCTTTTCGAGACGCGCACTTTAAGCACTCTTTATTGGAACGTTTCGGCCGTCTTCAGACTTCAAAGAGCATATTCAAATTTTTTTATACAAAAAATTGTAGTTTTTACTTTCTCTTACCCTATATATGAAACATATATAGAGAGAAAGTATTGCGATCATGTCAAAAATTAGATGCGGAGATTTTGATGGATATACATGTTTTGAGGTCCTGCAAATTGGTCTGTCTCTGTGTAACGATTTTTAGCATGGAGGAATTGAGCTACGTGATTGAAATTTTATATTTAAGTTAGCTACCCTCTCGAACACTCAAAATAAGCTTTTGAACAAAATCGGCCAAAAAGTACTAGTAGGTACTTTATATTTACTGTATATGCAAAGGAAGAATAGGTTTATATGCCTATATGATCTCGAAGAAATTTCGAGACTTTAATTTCTAATCACCATTAAGCTAACTCTACATATTAAAAAGATATATACAAATCATCTATTTCTAATTATTTGCATAATTTTAGTCATGGAGATAAAAAAAATTTAATAAATAAAAAAAAAAATTACCTAAGATAATTTTTTATATCATTATATTTTGGATAATTATTTTTGGCAAAAGAAATAAACAATGACAAACTCCAGAATTTACGTAAGCCAAGATAAAAATTGAAACGTTGAAAAGTTATAGGAATTTCGGGATAAAAATAATTTTTTTGTAATCCCGAGAAGGTCCTCTTTATGCATATAAAATTTCGTTTTAAAATTCCAACGGGAAGTTGTCTAAATAGAGCGTGACAGACAGACAGACAGACAGAACATGTTGCGAAAAAAACACTTTTTTGGATTCAGAGGACCTCAAAACGTATATACCCATCAAAATCTCGACATCGAATTTTTGACATGAATCCTAAGAGAAAGTAAAAATTGAAATATAAATCATATATAAATATAAATGAAGTAAAAAAAATTAATTTATTAAAAAATATTTATTTTACTAGTACGATATTTAATTCGGTGATTCAAGAGGAGGCAATGGCTAAGCCGGCTAAGCTTAGGATTACGGAGTCCGAAGTCTCAACACGACTCGGGTTCGGATCCAGCTTGCCGCAAATAATTCAACCATCCTGCCGAAGTCTCCTCTTAGGGTAGGTAGGGGGATAGCCCCACCGTGGTATCACAAAGGGCCTAATTGGCCTAAGTGTGTTCCCTCTCTGGGAACGGCCACTTCAACCTAACCTAACCTAACCTAATTCAGTGATGAATCTCGCGGCCGAAAAAATGTTCATTGGTCACCCCTGATTTAGATGAACCAAAATTCCTTTTAATTTTATTTTTAAATTTAATAATTATTCGTATTTAAAAAAAAAATATCGTCAAAACTTAAACTTATTTTTTCCGAAATTTGACAATTAAAAAATCCCCCCCCCCCCTCCTCTTGTATATAGTATAATAATAATAATAATTGCAAAATTATCAACAATAATTAGAGATTTTTATATTGCCATTTAAAATGAGTTTGTTATCTAAATTAAATTTAATGATAGAATATAAGCAGCCGGCTTTTCCGGTGTCGCTGACTCCATCCGGAGTTCCTTAAAAGCCTCTCAGAGGAAGAGATATGTCGTAAAAGAGGTCCTAGATTGCCAATTTAAAGACGCACCCCAATAATCAAACCAAATTGCTAAAAAGATATTAAAATTTTATTCATATTTATTCTTGGTTTTCGTTTATTTAATTTTATTTTCCGTATTATCCATAGGACTATAACTCTCCCTCAAAGTTTCTCATCGAGTTTGAAAGTCTCAAAAGGGGAAAAGGAAAAGGAAAAAAAAAAAAAAAAGAAATATAATTCTTTTCTTTTAATATTTAATGGAATACAATATTGTATATATATTCAAATATTACATATTATTTTTTTAAAACTTTGGGAGTTCAATTGAAATCAATAAAGAAACAAAAAATAATTTCAATTAATTCAATATAAATATAAATGTACTTTGAAATAATATATTTGAAATACACAAAAATTATACACATTTAATTTTCCGATATTCAAAAATAAAATAAAATAAATAAATAGGGCTATATGATACCCTCAGGACTATGGTGGACCAGAGAAGTTTTTTTTTTTTTCAATAATTCAAAAGTCCTTTTGTAATTTAGAAAATGAATATTATATATTGCCACTATCGGCAATAGGCGCCGGAACTGGGGGGGGAGGGCAATGTATCCTTGCCCCCCCCCCTGGCATCCTACAGGAAAGGGCAGAGAGGGGCAATATGTCTTCTTTTATTTCATTTATTTTTAAAAATGATACATTTTTACTTTTTAAAATTAAAATCTTTTAAATTAAAAAAAAATTAAAAGAGTAGGAAATTAATTTTTTTCCAAAATATTTTATATAGACCCTTTCTTTTTTCTAAAAACATTTTTTTATTGAATTAAAAGAAGAAAATTTAAAATATTTATTTCCTTCAAATAGTATAAAACAAATCTACTATATAGCCTAAAAAAATAATCACTAGCAAAATTTTTAAATTTTTAATTTAATTAAAATTGAGATATTATTTAAAATTTTTAAAGCTTTATAGTAGATTTGTTTTATACTATTTGAAGGAAATAAATATTACTTTTGTAATTTTCTTCTTTTAAAATGTTTTTAGAAATTAGAAATACAATAGGGTCTATATATATATGCAACTTAACCTTGTGTTATTTATTTATCTATAATTAGATGATAATTTAATTAAATTTAAGAATGTTTCAACTAGTGCCAACGGTGAATTCTTTGAGTTATATTAATAAATTTTATATTTAAATATTATATTAAATTTTACTTTCAAGTGAAACTTTTATTTGATGGCCTCAAATTTTTTCGCCCTTCTATCAGCACACACAAGCCGTGAAGTCAAAAGCCGTGACGCTATAAGCCATGACGTCACAAGCCGTGACGTCACCGGTTTTTATACTTCTCTTGTGTTCTAAAATATCAAGTTTTGATTCGGGTTTGAACCCCTAAAAATCCCCCCTAGGCACGCGGTGTGGTATTCCTTTGCCGAAGAATACAATTTATTATTTAAAGAACAATTTGATGGAAGCATAGTTTTAGAGTTATTTATATATATATATATATATATATATATAGGGTAAAGCATGGGCGTAGCTAGGGGGGGTGCCGGGGGGCATGCCCCACCCCAGAAAGCTCCCTGCCCCAAGAAAAATTGAGAAAATATGGGGCTTTCTAGGCCCTCCGGCGGATAGCTGATCCCATGCCCCCCCCCCCAGCCAAATTCTCTAGTTACGCCCATGTGGTAAAGAGAAAGTAAAAATTCAGAAAATTTTAAATTCGATAGCTCTACTTTTCAATTACTCACCTATTCCATTTTACCAGCGAGCTATATTATTTATGTAATTTATTAGTAAATCTATTTATTTTTTATAAATAAAATAAAACTGTAATTTAATAATTAATATTTTCGCAGAATATATAGACCATATATATATTTTTTTTGAATAAATTATAAATAAAAGCATTTAAAAATTGAATATATTTATTCAAACCAATAGTCAATTAGTTAATTAGATGATCATTTATTTTAATTATATGTCTATTTTTATATTTTAATAAATACATGAATTAATCAATGAAAATCTGTTAGAATAAATTATTAACTTATAGGCCCACCTGCGGTCGACTATCTTCTCCTTTTCTAAATTATGAGAAGAAAATTATTATTATTATTCCAATTCAGTGCCTGCTTGAGGATTTGTTTACTTTCAATAAATACATAAATGCAAAAAATACATTCTGGGGGCAGCTGCCCCCCCCCCCCCAGAAGCCAAAAAATAAAAAAATTAAATTAATTAAATCAAACAAAATTGGTGGATGGCGACGGGGAATGATTCTTTTTGTTAGGACTCGAGGGTTTTTAGGCCTTTAATTCGAAGGCTTTTCCCCTCTATATAAAAAATAGCTATGTCACAATCTGGACGCCCCCCTGGACGACCATGATCTGACCATGCCCCCCCCCCTAGATTTGATCCTGGGTACGCCCATGTGTCCACATATATTTAAGTTCCGACAATAGGCCTAAATTAGAATAAAAAATGTAAATATTTATAAATAGAAAAATATTTATATTTTGTTACCATGGCAAACATTTCGGGAAAGTAAAAAATGGCTATCTGTTTCTAATGTATTTTTTTTTAAGGGATATGATTTTTACTTTGTCTTTAAATTAAAATGATTTTTCTTTAAATTCCCCATTTAAAATTATATTCTAATAATTTATATTCTTTCTATTTTGGATCGTTGCCAGTTATCTATTAGTATAGAATCCCCACCCTCAACCCACCCCCCACCCCACGCCTCCCCCCACTCTCGGGGGCTCAAAGGCGCTTGGCCAATCAGCTGATAGAAGGTTTAAGACTATGAGCTGGGTCCCGAGTCTAAATACATTTCAATGTAAAATCTACCTGTATATTCAAATAGCAAAGTCAAAGAGGCTTCAGTAGAGTGGGGACAGTGATAAGTGAAGCACCTTCCGCGTTAAAAAGAATCCCATCCCTCAGTTGGAGAATGGCGTCGCTTGGGGGCAGACGTGTCCAAGTGTGGGCTCCTGCAAAAATTCGCCTTTCTTCTAAAGTTTAAGGACTTTTGAGGTAAATTTCATTTCTCTTCGTACATTAATACTTGGTTTATTATTTTAAATATTAGAAATATAAATCCCTCCACAAAAAAATTTTTTTTTATTATATATAAACGTAATTGTGATTTTATAAAAATGTATTCAAATGAGCCAGTGTGGAAAAATAACAATATTTGGAGGTGGTCCGAAACTTATTTCTAGTCGACAAGTGCTTTTATTTTATTAAATTGATAAAATATTTAAAGGCAAATAATAAAAATAATTGATTTGGCTCTCTCTCTCTCTCTCTGTCTCTCTTGCAAGAGTCTGTATCTCCACAAAAAATATATGGAGGTGGTCCGAATCTTGTTTCTAGGCGATAAGTGTATTTATTTTTTTAATTTAATAAAATATAAATAAACTATTTAAAGACAAATAATAAAATTACTTAGTAGTTAGTCAGTAATTGGTTTGGCTCTCTTTGCTTGACTCCCTTGCAATGGTCCGTATGCAAGTCTGGACAAGTTTGTTGGCTGGGTTAATAGGCAGGCCTACGTAGCATAGATTGGCATACACACATTCGTATAGGCTTATTCACCAAAGCATAGGAATATCCTTGCGTTTTATATCTAAATCTTTTTTCATTCAAATGGATGACTTGTTTTTCGCATTTTTCATTTAAACTTAACTAGCTGCTTCACCTGTCCTCGGTGGGCACCTAGTCAGGCTAATTTCGACCTCATGAATAATCTGAATTGAATATTTACTTCCATTTTTGAATAGAGAGAGGATAATCAATTCATTTATTTGCACTGGCGGATGATATCTAATCGAAGGAATTGCAACTCTACCCTAGATTAAATTATTTTGGCTAAATCCTATATGACGGTAAGTAAATTTTTATTAAAATTAGGAAGTTTTCAGGGAGAATTCACCCTCCCTTCCCTTTATTATTCTAAAAGAGGTGGCGGTAAGCCAATTTGATCGAGATATATGCCAAAATAAGGAAAATTTTGAAGAAATACAAGGACCACATTAACCATTAAAAATATATATTTTTACTTACTTTTTTGGGTTTTTTCTTTCTCCATTGTAATTTAGATGACAAAAACCTTGCGTCTGACCTATTCTGATTGAGATAAGTAAAGAAATTTATTAAATAGAGTTGAAAATATAAAAAATAATTTTATCGAAAATTGTTTATTTTTTTAATATTGAACGATAAAGGAGCTAACTTCATGTTGTATTAAAAGTTAAAGTATTCACTGACTTTTTTTTTTTAGTAAAAAGGCTCGAGTTTGCTACACTTATTAAGAACATCTTTGGGTCCGCGGGCCACCGATGGAGACCCGTGTCTTTTGGTTCTTATATTTAAATTTAAATAAAAAATATCCATCCAGAATATATTAAAGAAGTTGCAGGGATCCCTTGTCCGAGAGCCGCCGGAGGCGGGGCTCGAAACTTTCGGTTTTAAGTTCGGTTATTTTATGTTTTAGGAAAAAATTCAGGGAACCCAACTGGAGCGAATTCTGGCGGCTTCGAGACCTTCCGGTTAAACGGTTCGGTTCGTCCACTCAGTTCAAAAACCATCCAGTTAGAAGCGATTCGGTAGCTTTAAAAACGATGTTTTCGAGCCGAGTTCGAAGGGGCCGACTTTAAGGGTCCCGAAAATCCTAAAAGATTCTGGATGAATAGTTTTAACCATCGAAAACCGAGACCGACACTGAACTGACCGAACCTTCAGGAGCCGACCTAATTGTTTCGATTCTTCGGTTGCAAGTTCGGATCCTTAATTGAAAAATTTAAAAAAACTGGGGAATTCTCGGCCTTAGTGACAAAACAAATAGCATGCCTAAATGAAAAAAAAAAAGATTCATGAATTGATGACAGCTAATGTCAAAAGTGGTCAAAAGTGTAAACTAGTCCGCCAGTGCGAAGGCTTGCCACTTTATTCTGAAAACTTAAAAAAATTATTCTTTTTTTTTTTTTTTTTTCAATTTTCATTTCTTGAAGTTAGCCCCTTTATCATTGTTTATTAAAAAAAAAAAAATAAACAATTTTCGATAAAATTATTTTTTATATTTTCAACTCCATTTAATAAATTTCTTTACTTATCTCAATCAGAATAGGTCAGACGCAAGGTTTTTGTCATCTAAATTACAATGGAGAAAGAAAAACCCAAAAAAGTAAGTAAAAATATATATTTTTAATGGTTAATGTGGTCCTTGTATTTCTTCAAAATTTTCCTTATTTTGGCATATATCTCGATCAAATTGGCTTACCGCCACCTCTTTTAGAATAATAAAGGGAAGGGAGGGGTGAATTCTCCCTGAAAACTTCCTAATTTTAATAAAAATTTACTTACCGTCATATAGGATCACGCCATTATTTTTTATAAGATCTAAATAAAATTCAAAATATACAAAATTAGTGAAAACCGACTAGCTGCGTTTCCCGCTTTCGGTGGGCTTCTCTCATTGATATTTAGTTTTTTTTTTCAAAAAGGAACCTTAGATACAATACTTAACAAGGGCCCGCGTGTGGCGGCCCCTTTCTTAATCAGTGCCTCAACATTCTCTTCAGTTTTTACTTTCTCCTATCAACAATTAATCGTTAAAAAGTTCGACTTCGAAATATTGACCTCTATTTCTGTGTTACGTCCTCACAATAAAATTTTTTTGCGTTATTTAAGACTTTATCGAATTAAATATTTTGACTTAATAGTAAATAGAGAGAAGATTTTTAGTCCATAAAAAACAGTGGCGGATTCAGAGAAGTTTCTCGGGGTGTGGGGGGGGGGGGGGGGCGATAATCTGGTGTGACTGGTCGCACAGCACACAATTTTTTTTTTGTAATTTAAGGGTGCATTCTATACTTGTTTATCAGTATATATATACAAATCAAATTTTTAAAAAAATTTTTCTCAAATTTCGAGGGAAGGTGTAATTACCCTCTTTAGTCTCTCCCCTTGTATCCGCCCTTGTTTAAAAATAAAACAAATGTTATGGCCTTTGCTCGCAACCAAAACCAAGGCATGTGTGTTTGGTATAGGAACGCGTTTTTGTTACGTTACATTTTCTCCCAATTCTCCCTGCGTAAGCTGCGTTAAAGAACTTCGTCCAGGGTAATTACTTGATTTGTATATTATTTAACAATTATATAGTTTGTTATATGATGATGGAGTCATGAAAAAAACAAGACGAATGCAGCCAAATATTATTTTATTTCAAATCTCGCCCTCACGGCTGACGTTTCGGCCCGAGGTCTAGGCCATCTTCAGAGCTGCATACATATACAATAAGAAAAGCATAATTTAAAATTAGCACTAAACACACCTCCAATGCAATCACAATTAACAATATCTTAGCTAACATACCCGGCTGGCAATAATCAAAATGTGCAGAAACTTTTAACAACAGCGACAACATTCAGCATGTGGTCCGCTCACAGCAAAGCGTAGAGAAATGATCGAAAGGAGGAGAAAAAAAAGGGAATTTATAATCACCCCTCTCTCCTTCGTCATTCTCCTAATCCTTATTTTTAATTTTTTTTTATTTATATTTATATATTTACAATTTATAATAAAATTGATACAATTTTATACCCATAGGTGGCAGATTAGTGGCTAAATGTACCAATATAATATTTCAAGACATCACTGGCATCCTGTTTAAAATTGACACTGTTGTTAATATAAATATATAAAGATTCCAATATAAGTCTTTTTGTTAGATTATCTTCACTGATAAGAATCTTTGGCTGCGCGAACTCAAAGCTATGGCCGGTATTAATTGTATGTGAGGCCAACGCAACATAATATTATATATATATATAAAATAATATTTGGCTGCATTCGTCTTGTTTTTTTCATGACTCCATCATCATTAAGCCTACAGCCACAGATCTTTTTCGATTGAACAATTGGATCAAGACACATTTTCCAGCGAATACCATCTAACATTTTTGCATATATATTAGTGAGTTTTTGCATCATGGATCAACGTAATGAGATTGACTTTACTACCTTCGTTAGAATTAATTATGGACCTTATGTTTATGAGAATTTAAAATCTTATATGAAATTAATTGAAAAGCTAGCACATATAAAAAATCGTTTGTATTATTTGCTCGAATTCAAAAGAATGAAATTACTGCCCCCACACATATATAGAAATTTTGATTACAAAAATTCTGATATATTCAGCCTTGTTGGCTATAATTGTTTGATGAAATTTCTATATAAATTCCGGTTTAAAATATTTAAATTAGAAATAGAGGACTGCTTTA